>PVIH01005475.1:0-123658 GCA_004025045.1 Sigmodon hispidus | reverse complement strand
TTTTCTTTATTTTGTATTTATCAAAAAAAACAGTAAAAAGAATTTAAAATGCAGAAGAGTTAACAATAACTATACAGAGGATAAGAATCATAAGCATGGCTTATCAAGGGTAGAAATACAAATAAGATTGCTACACATATATTTTCTTTGTGTTCAGCTTTCCCTATATATCCTTATTCAAGGACTCTTCCCCCTCCCAACACATCTGGTCATTTTTCTTCTCTGCAACTGCCCATCTCCTCCCTGGGCAGGGAACAGACAGTCCTATGGTCCCACTGACCCAATAATGCTTAGATCAGTCTCCACTTCTGGCCAGGGACTAAGTCATGAAACCACATGGCTTTGGTCAGATCACAGAAACTCACTCTGGCCTACTTAGTTCCTTTGACCCACTTATCCAGGTTCAAGTGAAAGAAATGTGTTGGAAAAGAGGGTGCATTTTATGGTTGCTGGTTTTTTTTTTTCAGTTTTTGTTTTTGTCTTGTGTTGATGAAGTGTCCAGAAGAAAGTACTAGAAAGGTTTACATTACAGTTATGTTATTTTATTGAATTTGGATATCTATACACACACACACATTTATATATATATATATATATATATATATATATATATATATATATATATATATATATAAATTAGTTTTAAGTCAATTTTTGGAGATAACTGTAATAATTCAGTCCTTTCTATGATTCCTGTGTTTATAATTTCAGATGATCACACTTCATACAGAAGGTACATGTTTTCTTCTGCATAGTTTTTGCTGAATAAGATTTCAGATTTAATTTTATTCAAAATATGCTTAGTTTAATTTTATTGTTCTTGATACATAGAATTTTGGCTTGACAACTTTTTCTTTTTATTTCTTTGGTCTAAAAATTGGAAGGTTTCTGTAGAGGTTTTTTTTTCCCCCAGAAACTATGTTTATAAATTACCTATTTGTCTGCTTCCAGGACTGGGTGCTGTCTGCAGAGTGAGTCCCAGCACACTCTGGAGCAGGTGCAGATAAAGTCTGCCTGTCACCATACCCACACCTGCTGCTGAGGGAATTGCACAGATACCCACCTCCACCTCCAACTGAGGAAACAGACTCAGACACTGCCCAGAGGTGAGGAGGGGTCACCAGGTGCCTATATCCCAGCCAGGAAGGGAGAGTTGAGCTCCTGCTTCTGGGACCAGGTACTGTCTGCAGAGTGAGTCCCAGCACACTCTGTAGCAGGCACATATAAAGTCTACCTGTCACCATACCCACAGCTGCTGCTGAGGGAATTTGCATGGTTACCCACTTCCACCTCCAACTGAGCAAACAGATAATGACTAGGGTCCCTGAAGGACAGACTCAGACCCCGCACAGAAAAGTGACAGGAGGCACACAAGCCCGAGTGCCACAATAACCAGGAGCCACCTAATTGTGAACCACTGAAGCCATGGGCAAACGTCAGTGCAAAAACTTACATAATAATAAAAAGAACAACAAGGTAACTCCAGAAGAAAGTGGCAATCCTACAAATACAAGACATGAACTGAGCAATGGAGAGGAAACAGAAGGAAGCAACTCCAAAAATTCCTTTATGATGATCATCGAAGCTCTCAAAGAAGATATGAAAAATAGCCTTAAAGAAAAAGGAGAAAATGCAAACAAAACATTGGAAGAGATGAACAAATCTATGAAAGGAACATGCCAAGAACTAAAAGCTGAAATAGAAGCAATAAAAAAAGGCATAAAATGAGGCAAAGATGGAAGTAGAAAATCTGAAGAAAAAAGCTGGAACTACAGATACAAGCATAACAAACAGAGTTCAAGAGATGGAAGATAGAATCTCTGAAGTGGAAGACTCAGTAGCTCAAATAGATATATCAGTCAAAGAAAATAGTAACACTAAAAAAGCCATAACTCAAAATGTTCAGGAAATCTGGGACACCATGAAAAGACCTAATTTGAGAATAATAGGAATAGAAGAAGGAGAAGAATACCAGCTCAAAGGCACAGATAATGTTTTCAATAAAATCATAGAAGAAAACTTCCCTAACCTGAAGAAGAAAATGCCTATAAAGATACAAGAAGCTTACAGCGCACAAAATAGATATGACCCCTCAAAAAAGTCAGCAAGCCACGTTATAATCAAGCCACAAAACATACAGAACAAAGAAAAAATTTTAAGAGCTGCAGAAGAAAAGGGCCAACTCACATATAATGGCAGACCCATCAGAATAACGTCTGACTATTCAATGAAAACGATGGAAGCTAGAAGGGCTTGGTCAGAAGTTATATAGATGCTAAAACAGCATGGTTGCCAAACTAGAATACTATACCCTGCAAAATTATCAATCACCATAGATGGAGTAAACAAGGTATTTCAGGACAAAGTTAGACTGAAACAATATCTATCTACCAAAACATCACTACAGAGAGTATTAGAGGGAAAACTCCAACCAAAGGACCCAAGATACACCTACGAAATCACAAACTATCAATAATTCCACAGAAGAATACCCCAGAGAAAGGAAACACAAACAAGTTACCACCAAAAATGGCAGGAAATATGAATCAGTGGTCACTAATTTCCCTTAATATCAATGGTCTCAACTCTCTTATAAAACCTCACACACTAACAAAATGGATACAACAACAGAAGCCATCCTACAAGAAACACACCTCAACCGCAAAGACAGACACAGGCTTAAAATAAAGGGTTGGGAAAAGATTTTCCAGTCAAATGGTCTTAGAAACAAGCGGAGGTTGCAATACTAGTATCTAACAAAGTAGACTTTAAGCTAAAAGCAATTAAAAGGGACCAAGATGGTCACTACTTATTCATCACAGGAAAAATTGGTCAAGAGGAGATTTCAATCTTGAATATTTATGCCCCTAATATAAGGTCACCTACTTATGTAAAAGAAACACTGCTAAAGATCGAATCCCACATCAATTCTTACACCCTAATAGTGGGAGACTTCAATACCCCACTTTCAACCCTGGATAGATCAACCAGAGAGAGTCTCAACAGAGAAATAAGGAATCTAAAAGAGGTTATGATGCAAATGGATTTAATAGATACCTACAGAAGCTTCCAACCAAATGCAAAGGAATATACATATTTCTCAGTACCTCATGGAACTTTCTCCAAAATTGACCACATAATTGGTCATAAAGCAAATATCAGCAGATACAAAAAAGTGAAAATAATCCCTTGTAACATATCGGACCACCAAGGCCTAAAGGTAGAGTTCAACAACATCAAATCCCAAAGAAAGCCTACCAACTCATGGAAACTAAACGTCATTCAGCTGAACCATCTGTGGGTCAAGGAAGAAATTAAGAAAGAAATCAGAGTCTTCCTAGAATTCAATGACAATGAATCTACAATGTATCCAAACTTGTGGGACACAATGAAAGCAGTCTTAAGAGGAAAATTGAAAGCGCTAGATGCCTATATGAAAAACCTAGAGAAATCCCACACTAGAGACCTAACAGCGCAGCTGAAAGCCTTAGAACAATTAGAAGCGAACTCACCTAGAAGGAGTAGATGGCAGGTAATAATCAAACTTAGAGCTCAAATCAATACAATGGAAACAAAAAGAACAACACAAAGAATCAACGAATCTAAGCGTTGGTTCTTTAAGAAAGTTAACAAGATAGATAAGCCCTTAGCCAACCTAATCAAAAAACAGAGAGTGAGTGTTCAAAACAACAAAATCAGAAATGAAAAGGGGGACATAATAACAGACCCCCAGGAAATACAGAGAATTATCAGATCATATTTTGAAAGTCTGTATTCCACAAAAATGGAAAACCTAAAACAAATGGACAGCTTTCTGGACAGGTACCATCTACCAAAATTAAATAAAGATCAGATTAATTACCTAAACAGGCCTATAACCCTTAAGGAAATTGAAGCTGTCATTAAAAACCTCCTCAAAAATAAAAGCCCTGGTCCAGATGGTTTCAGTGCCGAATTCTACCAGACATTCAAAGAAGAATTACTACCGTTACTCTTCAAACTATTTCACACAGTAGAAACTGAAGGAATATTGCCAATTTCCTTTTATGAGGCAACAATTACCCTAATACCCAAGCCACTCAAAGACACAACAAAGAAGGAGAACTACAGGCCAATTTTCGCTCATGAATATAGATGCAAAAATTCTCAACAAAATTTTGGCAAACCGTATACAACAATGTATAAAAGATATCATCCACCACGACCAAGTAGGCTACTTCCCAGAAATGCAGGGCTGGTTTAACATATGAAAAACTGTAAATGTTATCCATCATATAAACAAACTAAAGGAACAAAACCATATGATCATATCCTTAGATGCTGAAAAAGCCTTTGACAAAATCCAACACTCCTTTATGATTAAAGCCCTGGAGAGATCAGGAATACAGGTAGAATACCTAAATATAATAAAGGCGATTTACAAGAAGCCGATAGCCAGTATCAAACTTAATGGAGAAAAACTCAAAGCAATCCCACAAAAATCAGGAACTAGACAATGATGTTCTCTCTCCCCTTATCTAGTCAATATACTTCTTGAGGTTTTAGCTAAAGCAATAAGGGAACGAAAAGCGATTAATGGGATACAAATTGGAAAAGAAGAAGTGAAGCTATCTCTGTCTGCAGATGATATGATTGAATACATAAGTGACCCACAAAATACTTCCAAGTAACTACTACAGCTGATAAACACCTTCAGCAATGTAGCAGGATACAAGATTAATTCAAAGAAATCAGTAGCCCTTCTATACACTAAAGATAGAAGAGCTGAAAAAGAAATAAGGGAAACATTGCCCTTCATAATAGCTGCAAATAGTATTAAATACTTTGGAGTAACTATAACCAAAGAAGTAACAGACCTATTTGACAAAAATTTTAAATCACTGAAGAAAGAAATTGAAGAGGATATTAGAAAATGAAAAATTCTCCCATGTTCCTGGATTGGTAGGATCAACATAGTAAAAGTGGCAATTCTACCAAAGGCAATCTACAGATTCAATGCACTGCCCATAAAAATCCCAACACAGTATTTTTTGGACCTTGAAAGAACAATACTCAATTTCATTTGGAATAACAGGAAAGCCAGGATTGCCAAAACAATTTTACTCAACAAAAGAACCTCAGGAGGTATCACCATCCCTGACTTCAAGTTATACTATAGAGCTACAGTAATAAAAAAAAGCCTGGTACTGGCATAAAAACAGACTTGTGGACCAATGGAATAGAATTGAGGATCCAGACATCAACCCAAAAAATTATGAACACCTGATCTTTGACAAAGTGGCCCAAAACATTCAATGGAAAAAAGATAGTATATTTAACAAATGGTGTTGGCATAGCTGGATGGAAGTGTGCAGAAAAATGCAAATAGATCTGAGTCTGTCATACTGCACAAAACTCAAATCCAAGTGGATCAAAGAACTCAACTTAAACCCAGCCACTTTAAACTTGATAGAAAAGAAAGTGTGAAATACACTTCTACGAATTGGCACAGGCGACCACTTCCTAAATATAAGACCAGTGGCACAGACACTAAGACCAACAATCAAAAAGTGGGATCTCCTGAAGCTAGGAAGCTTCTGCAAAGCCAAGGACACTGTCAATATGACAAAACGCCAGCCTACAGAATGGGAAAAGATTTTCACCAACCCTACAAGTGATAGAGGACTGATCTCTAAGATATATAAAGAGCTCAAGAATCTAGAGCCCAAAACCTTGAATAACCCAATCAAAAAATGGGGTACAGATCTAAAAAGGGAATTCTCAGCAGAGGAACTACAAATGGCTGAAAGGCATCTGAAAAAGTGCTCATCATCTTTAGCCATAAGAGAAATGCAAATCAAAACAACTTTGAGATACCACCTAACAGCTGTTAGATTGGCTAAGATAAAAGGCACAGATGACAGCCTATGTTGGAGAGGATGCAGAGCAAGGGGAACACTCCTCCAATGTTGGTGAGAGTATAAGCTTGTTCAGCCACTTAGGAATATAATATGGCAGTTTCTCAGAAAATTGAGAATCAATCTCCCCAAGGACCCAGCAATACCACTTCTGGGTGTATACCCTAAAGATGCACATTCACACTCCAAAGGTATTAGCTCAACTATGTTCATAGCAGCATTATTTATAATAGCAAGAACCTGGAAACAACCTAGATGTCCCTCAACTGAAGAATAGATTAACAAACTGTGGTACATCTACACAATGGAATACTACTCAGCAGTAAGAAAAAATGATATCCTGAAATTCGTAGGCAAATGGATGGGTTTGGAGACTATCCTCCTGAGCGAGGTATCACAAACACAGAAAGATAAGCAAGGAATGTACTCAATCATTAGTGGTCTCTAAACAAACAATCAAGAAAAAAAGCCCAGCATGTCCAAGCTGAAATCCACAATCATTGAACAGCTTGGGATCAGAAACACTGTGGACTGACCCTTCGGATCCCACTCCAACTATAGGAACACCTGACTCACTCTTGAGGGAGAGGGGACAAAACTGGATTTGCCAGGAGTGGAGACTGAACTAAGCATTATTGTGTCAGTGGGACCATAGGACTGTCTGCTCCCTGCCCCGGGGAGGGGATGGGGAGTTGTGGAGAAGAAAAAATGACCTGATGTGGTGAGAGGGAGAAGGGACCTTGAATGGGGATATACAGGGATGGCAAAAAAATTCAGAGGGAAAGCTGAACACAAAGTAAATATATGTGTAGCAATCTTATTTGCATTATCACCCTTGATAAGCCATGCTTATGATTTTTATCCTCTTTATAGTTATTGTTAACTTATCAGCATTTTAAATTCATTTTACTGTTTTTCTTGATAAATACAAAATAAATAAAGAAAAAAATAAAATAAATAAATCACCTATTTGGAAACTCTTGCTTTTGTATTACTGTGATTTTCTCCTATTTCCAAAGCATGGCCTTTCTCTGACTCATCCTTTGATGCATCAAATCCCTTCATCGTACCTCTACTTGATGTTTACAAAACTACTTTTATATGAAAATATGTATTTCTCTCATTCAGTTTAGGAAATTTTAAACCCAGTTGATTATGTTAGTTAACTTTCTATCTCTGTGACAAATATCTCAGAAAAGCAAAGGAAGAGATCATTATTTTGAGTCAAGGTATAAAAGTTTTTAGTACCTGGTCAGATGATTCCTTATTTTGTACCAGAGGTGAAGATGAATATCATTATGGGAGCCTGTGGTGGAGCAGGGCTGCTCCCATCATAGAAGACAGAAAAAAAAAAGCAGATGAGACAAGGTGTTACATTAGATTTCTGGCCCTGTCTGGGCCAGATGTTCGACCTGCCTGTGGCCACTTCCCCCTCCCCCCAAAAAAAGACTTAGATGCTTATTTTGATTTCATCCTGTTTGGTCTATATCTCAGGCATATTGCTAGCTAGTTCTTTCATCTTAATTCAACCCAATTCTATTAATCTATCTGGCCATGTGGCCTGGCTGGTGGCACACCTCAGTTTCTTACATGGTTCTTCTTTGGTGGCTGGATCAAGTCTGTCTGACTCTACCCTCCTCCTACCTGAACCTCCATTTCCCTGCCTACCTATGGTGCTCTGCCATGGCCATAACAGTTTATTTGTTTAAAGAATGATTTTCACAGTATATAGAAAGATATTCCCACATCAATAAGGGGCCAAGAACAACTTTCAAATTATCCCTGTAAAGAAAAATGTCCCACACTTTGCATTGTCTTCTAAATTAGTCACTAAGTGGAAGCAAAATCATTAACCCAGTAGCCAATTTACTGTAAATTCAAGCCACAATTTATTGTTTTATGCTAACGGTCATTTTGTCCTCAGTCTTCTCCTTTTCCCAGTTCCATATGCTAGGTGCTTTCAGATCCTCTGACTTGTTCACCAGTCTCTTTTTTTTTTCTTTCTAAAACCTGGTATCACTATCAGTTTGTGAAGTTCTAAACCGAACTGACTACATTAGTTAACTGTTCATATCTGTGACAAATATCACAGGGAAGTGAAGGAGGAAATAATTATTTTGAATCAAAGTATAAGTTTTTAGTATCTGGCTAGCTGACTTTTGACCTTAGACTATAGATATCTTTTATTGACTTTTACTTTATCTTACGTATTTAACCAATAATCTCATCTAAGAAAAATCATTTTGTTTCAGAACCCTTACACTTCATTTGTACAACAGCAATTGGTTTGATGATATTGCTTCTATTTCGTTTGATGTGCATGTTGTAACAGAAGCAGTTCCCAGAATGAAGTAAAAAAAAAATGTATCAAGGTAGTATACTAAAAAGGCCCCTTTTACATGTGCTAGTTAACCATATTTGGAATCTTTGCCATGATATTACCTATGAGAACTTTGGGGTAACTTTGATTCCTTAGTAAATTATTATAGACATGCTCTAGTGCTCTTGTTACTAGGTAACAGTTCACTAACATAACTATTGTTAGTTCTTGGAAGCTATCCATATTATGAGCTCATGCTCAATTATCTAATTCCTAAAGAATCTTAATTAAAAATGAACTTTAGGGAGTGTTATATATAGTTAATGTCATCATGAATAGTTGAAATAAATTTACTGCTATCATAACATTATGAAAAATTGCAGAATAAGTAAGCCTGAGAGGTAGAAAATGGTAACATAAGGCTAACTGATGTTGATGTACTGAAATCTCACTTAGGAATATTTTAAAAACAGTTGATAAAGCATATTTTAGCTACTCTGTGGGAAAGAGTTAAAGATGAGATTAGGTGGACATATTTAAGTTGCTTAAGGAATTTTAACTATTGAAATACTTAATAAAATAAATAAAACCACAGGATGGTTTAATACAAAAACAATTTGAACTACATGTTAGATGTGTTGATAGTGTTGTAAAATAATGCATGATAATTCATACCCACATTCTTCACTTGGGCTATATATAAACATGCAAGTAAGCACCATTTCTCCTTTGAGATGATCTCATGTTGCTCTCCTGCAAGTGAGCCACCTCATTGGATATTTCAAAGTTTGTAGGCTCTTTGCAATATATATTACCTATGAAAAAAAACCTTAAATGTATATTCAGGATCTGACTGAAGAGTCTGAAAGTTCACAGCATTTAGAAGAAACAGCATTGTATTGTGAATCCATCAACTGTTTCAAATAATGATAAGTCCAAATTTCACAATGTTTGAATACATACTGTAGCACAAGGAAGTGTCAAAGCACAGAAAACAGAGGGCTGGAGAGATGACTTAGCCGATAAGAGCACCTGCTTTTCCTCTAGAGGACCTGGCTTGAAGTCAAAGCACCTATGTGGGTGCTTACAGTTATTTGTAACTAAAGTTTCAGGCTCTCTGATGTTGTCTTCTGCCTTTTATGAACACAGGGAATGCACATGACACCCAAACATACCTGTAGTCAAAGCAGACTTATATACATATACACAAAAAGATATTCAGTAGAAATAAATAAATAAAACCTTTACATACAGAAAAGAGCATCAGATAAGCTAGTGCCCAATTATATTACATTGAAACTTTATATTTCTTCGTGATATTGTTTTGCTTTCATTTTCATTATTTCCCCAAATGTCCCAGATATTTTACCTTTGTTTCTCTTCTCTGACCTACAGTACAAAAAAAATAAAATCTGAGTTTTTGCCATTAGTTTCAAACAAAATGTGAAATACTTCTTCAGAGTCAAACCTATTGCATAGCAAAAGGTGAAAGTTTGTCTCAGTTTGTATTAAAATTCCAAAAAAAAAAATGTTTTTGAGGTAAGGGAAGTTTCAACATGTTCTGGTAAAATCTGTTTGTTTGTTTGTTTGTTTGTTTTTTATTAAAGGTATGTTGAGGGACTCTCATCCAACTTCCAAATCAAAATGAATTAATCTTTAAGTTGGAACAACTGAATCTGTTGTTTACAAAGTGTTGATGTCATCTAATAATATATTCACTATTTATGTTCTCTCCTACTAATAAAAATAACCCATCTACAGTAAATCACCTTAAAATATTTCTGGTTTGATCAGCTACTGGAGTAGGAATGTTCATCTGTATGCTGTAAATAAAGGAACTGTTTTGGCCATGGAGAGGCACTGTAGATAGGCAGGAAAATTGAGGTTCAGGTAGGAGTAGTACTGAGTCAGACAGATTCCATCTAGCCACCCAAGAAGAAGTATGTAGGACCCAGGTGAGCTAGGGGCCATGGGTCATGTGGCAGAATAGATTAATGTAAATGGGTTGAATTAAGATGAAAGAGCTAGTTAGCTAGCCTGAGACATAGGCCAAACAAGATGATATTAATATAAGCATCTGAGTCATTTTTTGCGGAGCAGGGGAGAAGTAGCTGAAGGTCTGAACCTCAGGCCCGTATAGGGTCACAAATCTTCGTATAACAAGTTGCTTTTAAGTTATGAGTGTATGCAATGTGGATACTTGCTTAGCCAATATTGTGCTGTGGATGCATAAATGAGCTTATGTACACAATTAGATAGAAGGTGTTGTTCTTCCAAATATATAGGTAATATATATTGCAAAGAGCCTACAAACTTTGAAATATCCAATGAGGTGGCTCACTTGCAGGAGAGCAACATGAGATCATCTCAAAGGAGAAATTTCACTGTTTGTGAAATTTTCAAACTTCTATAATTGGAAAAAGTAAATCAGATTCTAGTTTCTAAGAAAAATAATTGGATATTAGGATAAGATACTGACTATATTAAGGATTATTTTTCTTGGCTTGGCAAATGACAGTAGATGATTCTTTTTAAGGGCTTGTCACTGCACCAGTCCCAGGAAGCTGGTGAGATTTTAGTAACAAACATGACAGTCCTCCTGGTTAGTGGGCCTTAAGTCCAGGTAGACATCCGTTGATTGAATGTGAGTGTCATTTATCGCACACTTATGTATATCTTGTTATGATGGTTGTTGTTGTGATACATAGGTACTGCAACTGGGTAACTGTTTTTCTCATTTGGTAGTTTGCATATTATTCTCTAGAATCATAGAAGCTACAGAGCAGGAAAAAAAGCTCTAATGTTATATCTAGCTTAAATCATCCAAGTCCTGTATTCTAAGTATGTGATAGCTTCATAAATAGGGGCTCACCATCAAACTCTGAGAGACATCAAAGGGCTACAGCTATAATCCATATAAAGTATAGCTACTACCCCTCAAAAAAGAAGCCTTCTTATCAGCAAATGGAGACAGTCATAGATAACTTTAACTGGACATAATACAGAGATCAATAGATCATGGGAGCCAAGACCCAAGACCCAGCAAATAGATTCACAACATAGCTACTGCATGTATGGCTCAGAGAATATCACAGAAGAATATGCATATAGATTGTATGACCGTAACACCATACAATGTGCAGTAATACAGTTTCTCCTAGAAAATGGCTGCATAAATGAGACTAGAATGATGGCAATATCCATTGAGATTTTAGCATAGTAAGAAGAGAATTTTACTGGGCATCTCACCTAGACACCTAGACAAGGAATCTACAGTCAGCTATGAGAGTGGACAAAGAGGGAGAGGATTGGGGGAGAGTAACTGGGAAGGAATGGGGAAAGAGAAAGGAGGAGTAAAGCTGATAGAAATTCATTTAAATTAAATATCATCATAATTAATTTAATTTGGAACATTTCTGAAGAAATGTACTGTAAGAGGTTTTGTTTGCATGTTCATCCTACATTAATTGAAGCTGTATTTTCAGCATATTCTGCCAAAGCCACAGCATCCTTAAACATAACCTTACCAAGGTGAGGGTAGATAGAGACATTAGCACCAAGGGCATGCAGGGTGGAATCTCACAGTGAAAAAGTATTCATTTCTGGTAAGGGGTCAGGGATGTAAAGGTAGTATATTTTCATCATAACTTTGATAACAAGAAGATAATTGGCTTTGAAAACAAATGAAAGAAGCTAAAATTAATGAAGTTAATTATGAAGTTATAGCAAAATTAAAAGCTTATTGTGTAAATTCTGTAACTGATACAAAGATTATTTTGTAAATGTGTTTTTGTTTCCTTGAGGTCCTTATTGTAAAATATTTACGTCTTGTATGTATTCACATAACTGGAAACAAACTAGAGCATTATATTTTTCTTTTAGTCTATTTTGCTCAAAGATCTAATAGATCCTTAACACAACACTTTAAACTTTTAAGACAGGACTGATTCTCCCAGAGAATGCAACCTAAACCCTTGTTAAATTTTATCAGACACTTAACAATAGAAAAATATATTAATTTGAGTCATAATGGCTAAAGAAAAAAAGTCCTGAAATGTATCAGTATTTTTAACATCACATTTAAATTTTGTTAGATAATATTGAAATGAGATTATTAGGACAAATAAAGCTAAAATAATTAAAAGTTCCAATCATAGCTATTAGTCTACTCAACATACACTCGCTTTCTTACTCCCTTTTTTCCTTTTTTCATTTAGGTTTTAGTCAACTGTTTTTATGCTTCTATGAAATCTGCTAGATTTATAACCTATTTTGCTGTTACAAAAAATTATCCGTATTTGAAGATTCTTTGGTAATATAGATCAACAAAAACAGCATTTCTTTCTTATTTCAGAGAAAAGGGGCCATGGAAAAGAATTGTTATCCTACCTTTTGTCACTTTCACATGGAATTAGTGTATTGCTTGTAATGGTCATGACAGGCAGAGCTGCTGAAGCTGTAATTCAACATGTTATCTATAGACAGCCTAGAGATCTCTGTTTTAGGGTACTCAGTATCTTAGGAATGGTCAGATGAAGGGCCAGAATATAAGTAATAGAGTAGAACCAAGACCAAGCTGCCATATCACATAGCAGCATCTTAAAATTACCTAGGATCCAACAAAAGGTTGGCGTTCCAGCTCACTTCTGGGCACTGCTGGTAAAGAACTGCTGTTGATTACTTAGAAGAATTATATCTTGGAGATGTAGGGCCTTAAAAACTACAAGTGGAAGACACTTTTGACCCCATAAGAAGTACTGACTGAAAACTGGGGCAGTCTAGTCTTTTTTTCTTCTGAATCCAATTCTGTCTCATTGTTACTACAATTTAAATTAGATCCACTTGAGACAGTAATATCACTGTAGAATTTACAACCATCAATATATGTCATATGTAGTTTACAACTGCAGTCTTTAATCTTAAACAAATATTATCAAAACACAGAAAATAATATATTTGCATGGCTAGAAACTTTATTTGATAAACAAACTTTATGCAGACAAAATTGAATGATACAAGATGGTCTTGTCACCATGTAGGTTTATAAAGCAAAGGAAGAACTGAAGTTTTGGTGGGTAGAGAAGTAAATTTGAGGAGGCAGAGAGAAGCAGAAGAACAGTGGCAGGCAATGGGTAAAGAAAGAGCTACTTCTTCAACCCTGAAGCAGGTCCACTGTCAAAAAAACCCAAGAGTCATCATTCAGACCCTATTACCTCTATGCATACCTGAAAAGTATATATGCTATCTCCAGCCTCAGCTGTTCAAAATGGAAAAAAAGACCCAATATTTTAAATACATGCGATTTTTTGTTTTCCTGAGAATTTATAAATACTGAGTTGGTAGAGTCCATTGAATTCAATCAACTTTGGAATACAGTGTTAAGGAAAAACTCAGTCTAAACTACATCTATTTATACACTATACAGAAAGCCTTGCTCTGATTATTTCTGCTAAACAAGCTGAAATATTTCCATTGAACATGGCTATAATGGATGAGAAGGAATTATTATAAGAAAAACTTTAGTAGTGTGTAAAAGACTTCTCCCTTAGAATTAACTTTAACAAGGCTGACTTCCTAAAGTAGGAACTGCAGATTGATGTACTCTAATTGAAAATCAGTAACTGCCACCTTTAATCCCAGTTGGTGGAATGCAGAGTAGGTGGATCTCTGTGATTTTTGAGGCCAGGCTGATGTATAGTGCAAGTTTTAGGACATAAAGGGCTACACAGGAAAAAAAGAAAAAGATTTAAAAAAAGAAAAAACTCTATGGAAAAACAAACAAACAAAAAACAGTGCTAATTATCTTTACAGACTTCATTTAAAACAATTGTTTCCCTTTTCTTCCTCATGTCTACATAGCCTTGGGTGGGGATGTTAATGCTTTGCTCCTGCTTCTTTTAGATACATTTTTTTGGTCTTAACTATAGCTTCCTTTAATATTCTAATTATTTCACTTATTTCACTCATGTGTTGTTTATACATAAACTTGTAACCCATTACATGGTATCCACAGAGCATAATAGAGTTCTTTAACTACAGGTAACAATCAAGACAGATGAATAAGCTTTCTAAGGAAACACATCTATAAAACCAGACAAGTTTAAAAGCTCAAACAGCAAATGCTAGTTCCTTTCTGTGTCTTTCATTCCTCATTAGTACTTTGTGTCCAGAACAGAACACAAATGTAGAATATTCTAAAATATCCAGGTATTAGGTGATTGACATTGAAACAAAAAATCAGAGTTCCCTGAATATGACTCCCTGGTGTACTCATAGCAGATTGAATAAACCACTTATAGAGCCATGCCAAGAAAGTGAGCCCTGGAGGTCAGGCCAGGCTGGTGGAAGGCCAAGAAATGGGCAAAGGAATGTTGACAGCAGAGTTGAGTGAGTTTGCCTTGAGAGACTCTAAGGAGAAGGACCAAAGTGTGGTCAAGATGTACAGGTTGGGGCAGAGATCACAGGGTCAAAACAGGCCAGTGAGCCACAGGAAAAATTTCCATCCAAGGAAAGAATCCTGAGACATGTGTTCCATTTTTATCTGCCAAAATGATGAAGGTGGGCGTTCATTTACACAGTAATTTACTAGGTTTGGGAAAAACTCATGGTTTAAATAACTGCTTCATTTGGAGTGTTCAATAAATTTTAAGCAAATATTCCCTAATTTGAGAAGCTTTTCTGGACTGGGAAGACTAGGCAATAGTGTCTCCCAGAGAAAGGTAGACACGTGGCACAGAAAAGGGTACAGACTGTCTATAACACTTGGAGATGCCATGTGTCCTATTGTAAGTCTAGAAACAAAACCTAGTGCTTTGCTCTTTAAAAGCTTTGAGATCTTAAACAAGTCAACTACCATCCATTTAAAAAATAGGAAACAATATATCTAAAATAAACTTCAAAATTTTTACCAGGTCTCCCTCAAAGTTTCTTAGTAAATAGAACAAATTAATTTGTTGAGGTCCTGTTTTGTGTGTAGGGGAGAAATTTAAGAACTCACTGACATTTTTCATTACCAAACATGTATCACACTTGGAGAATCAATTTGGATTTTAAGGTAAATATTTAAGGTATTCAGTCTATGTGCCTGCCTTCAGGATGGAAGTTGTGGAATGCGTGCTAAACTCACAAACAAGTTAGAGAGTTTCTCATTTCCTGAAGAATGAGGTGCAAACTCAGATTGATGAGGAGTTGGGGCCCTAGAAATGAATACTGAGTATCTAAAGTCAGTTCTTTATAAAGACATTTAGATTTCTTAACAGTTATTTGTAAATACATATTGGAAATACTCTCAAATTTAATAGAGGATATCATATACTTATGATAGTCTTATCTTCATCAGTATAATTCTGTATAAACTCTGCTTATATAGATAGTCAGCAGAGCCCCAACATCCTGAGTCCCTGAACCCAAACACAAGAGGCTGATAAGGAGAAATCAGGACTTAGAAGAGACAGTCCTACAGAGACTGCCAGCTAAGTACAAGCATTCATTTCACTTAAATTCTCAGCACCATTACTGAGAGCAAGCAAATGATGTTTGTGTAAATAAGGTTATATATCACCTCGAATGAAGCAGTAGGGAAATAAAGGTTGATCATGTACACAGGGGTTCTTGAAGTTTTAACAGCAGGTATCCTGTAATGACTTCTTCAGGGAAACTGAGTTCACAACAGTATGAACTGTTCTGTATTCTCATATGATTCTGACAGGGTTCTGCAGAATTCAACCTCCCTAGCAGCCACTCATCCTGCAGCTATGTGGTATGCAATCCTTCAGAGGTCTCCTCTTTCCCCAGTCCTTCCCATTAGTGTGAATGAGTTGATTTCCATACTGCTAACTTTACTGATATGCAGAATAGGCAAAAAGTCACCCTTTTGAACTTAGTACCAGCTGGTAGATTCTGATAAAGAACAATGGCAAAGGAATATATGTGGCTTCCTGTGGATCACTGGACCCTATTGTTCTTCTTAATGATGTGTGCTCTCCAAGGATGGGAGTAAAGATTTGATCAAGTCAAAGTAGTAACACAAGGCAGAAAATAATTAGATATTCATTTATATCTACTCTCATTCTTTCTTATGTCCTAGAAACAGTTGGATTTCAATATTTGTAGACAACAAATATTCAACATTTAATACTCTAGCATTCACTGACCAGCTTAAAAACCCAAGCTCAGTTTTATAACCCTCTGCTCAGTATCCCTCCACCAAACTATATAGAAATGGAGTGACTGAATGTTTCACTTTTATCTCATCAGTTCATTGCTTACCTTTTTATTAAATAAGATTATTATGAGATCCGGTTGAATTTGTTCTGATAGCTCTGGTATACCGTTTTTGGTAAAGAATGTTTATAAATATGTTATATAAATTTATTTTCTCCTAAATGGATTTTACAAGTTAGGATGTTGTATTGTTCTTTGTTCTCATGCTGTCTTATTTTGATTTGCTATAACAAACACCACCATAATTGTAATGGATTAGCACTGACTGAGGTTGCTCCTGGCAAAGCTGAGACACTGTTTCTTTAGGATATTTTCCCAAGAATGGAATTATGAACACTTGGGTCTTCTCATTCACAGATTCATAAAATGATGCCAAATTCCTTCCAAAAAATGTTACTGGTAGACTCTCTGTCTTGTGTCAGTTACCATTATACAATAACCTTGCCAAAACTTCATGTTTAGAGACTTGTTATATTTTGCCAATCTCGTGGGTGTCAAATGGTATCTCTTTGTGGCTTTAATTGGAATTTCCCTCATTACAAAAGACATTGAAATGCTTTCTTGTTATAAGTAGTTCACTGAAATTATTGTTTCTGGATATAACCAATGAGTATGTTAAGCTATAGAATTGTGGGAATTTAAAATCCGGAATAACATTGATTTTAATAGACTATGGTTGTTTGTACATTATGAATTTTTACTTTGTAATGTTAGGGGGTGATGTTCACTGACACACAGAAATTAATCTTTAGGCTTATCTATTTGTACTTTCAAAATAAATCTTTGATATCTTATTTATAATTTTAAAACTGTGAGGGTGGGGCCCTGTTTCAGAGAAACCTTGGTACCTGAGGGCGAGCCCCAGGTCTGGGAGTGTTCCTGACAGTCAATAGATTCAAAAGTTAGGTTCACACCAGAAGCAATTGTATTCGCACTCCTTTGCCCAATCCTGGAATGCCAAGATGTGCCCCACCTTGCTTACCTATGTTTTTCTTTAAAGACCTTCGCTCATCAGGACTGCTGGGTCGTTAGCTTTCCGCTGCACCAGAATGAGTCTATTGACCCAAGTTTGGAACCTGTATGTAACAACACATCCCTCATCCACGTTACAGCTTGCCCATCTCAACAGTGGTCTATGAACGTTTCTAGACAAGGTCATAACAAAAGCTACATAAGTGTGTGTAATGCGCTTAAATCATACCTAAGCCTAATGTTAGCCTTCAACTCCTCCAAGACCCCCCACATGCCTCTCAATTTCATGCTCTTTTAATGTTTAAGTATTTTCTCTTTCTTTTTCAAATGACTCACTGAATTCAATTAGTATTGGGGTGTAGTCAACTTACTATGTGCCACACCCCTGAAAACTCTGAATATTCCTCTCTCAGCAGCTATTTTCTTTTTTTTTTTTTTTTTTTTTTTTTTTTTTTTTTTTTTTTTTTTTTTTTTTTTTTTTTTTTTTTTTTTTTTTTTTTTTTTTTTTTTTTTTTTTTTTTTTTTTTTTTTTTTTTTTTTTTTTTTTTTTTTTTTTTTTTTTCAGCAGCTATTTTCTAACAAACAAACCTTTAATTTTTTGACATTTTATTTTTACATAGTAACCACAGTTCACCTTCCTTCCACTCCTCTCCCTCAATCTCCAGCTTCCCCCCCGCCCCGCCCCCATCCACTCCACAAAGAGGATAAGCCTCCCATGGGGAGTCTATGAAGTCTGAGACTTCAAGTTGAGGCAAAACCAAGCCCCTCTCCCATGCATGGAGGCTGAACAAGGCATCTCTCTATAGGGAATGGGTTCCAAAAAGTGAGCTCACACACCAGGGATAAATTCTGGTCCCATTGCCAGAGGCCTCACCAACTCCCCAAGCCAGACAACTGTCATCCACATTCAGAGGGTCTAGTTTCATCTCATGCAAGTTCCCAGGCTATCAGTCCAGAGTCAGTAAGCTCCAAGAAGCTCTAGTCGGAGGTCTCTGTGGGTTTCCTCATCAGAATCTTGCCATCTTTGCTCATATAATCTCTCTCTACTCATATCAGTTGGAATGAGAGCTTGGCCCAGTGTTTAGCTGTGAATCTCTGCATCTGTTTCTGTTCCTTGCATGATGAAGTTTCTGTGATAACAATTAGGGTGGTCATCAATTTGATTACAGGAGAAGGTCAGTTAAAGCACCCATTCCACCATTGCTCAGAGACATAGCTAGGGTCATGCCTGTGGATTGCTGGGGCTTTCACTAGCAACAAGTTTTTCCCTAACCCACAAATGGTTTCTACTATCAAGATACCTATTTTGTTTTTCTCCCTCTCTGTGCCTCTCCCAATGTTACCATTCCCCTCTGCATTCTTTTTCCACCTCCTTTTACTCCACCCCCTTCATGCCCAATTTACTTAGGAGATACTATTTCCTCTTCCCAGGAGGATCCAGGAATGTCTCTAAGGGTCCTCCATAGCTGCTCTGGGATTGTGAATTGTAGCCTGGTAATTCTTTGCTTTATATCTAATATCCACTTATGAGTGAGTACGTACGATGTTTGTATTTTTAGGTCTGGTTACATCACCCAGAATGATTTTTTTTTCTAGTTCCATCTATTTGTCTCAGCAGCCATCATTTAACACCACTAAAATGAGTCTTCCCATTTAAGAAGGCATATTTTATAATCCTTTCTAGAATTTACTTTGTAAATGTCAAAATAGGCAATATATATGATATAAATTTGAATATTTTTTAAAAATACTTGCCAAGAAGCCATAACAAAATGTTATAGGTTTTGTTGATACTTTCATTACTGTTGCTCTTTTGGGATGTTTAAAGAGGAATTTAAAATGAGATAAACACTTTTAATACCATATTTCAAATTTTGATTTCACCTTAAATTTAGAACCAACCTGCTAGTAAGAACTTAAAATATATTGGGAAAAGTATAGAAAGAGGTCTCTGCTTCTACACTATTAAGGGGAATGTAAATTGGAGAAACTATGAAAACAGCCTGGAGATTTCATTGAAGGAACTAGAGTAGTATTACAATACCATATACTTCAGTGTATTAATACTAATTAATCATATGGCCTTTGAAACAATCAAACTTATTTCAGCTACAATAAGTTTCTGCATTTATTATATACCACAGTTCTATAAAAAAAAAGAAACAGATTTACAGCCATCTACAATTTTTATGTTTTTATAACACATGAAATGGAAATGAGACAGAACAGTGTTATAATTATTTAAAGTCTCAAAACATATTTGAGTTTATTAACTCTATACTATACTTATTTGCAAGTTGAATATTCTGTATACTTTTAAACTGCATATCATAAAATGTGTACAATTTCCCTAAAGCAGTTAAAAATTAGTTAACTCATATGATTATGAGTTTAACAATAGTTAGCTGACCATTTAAGTTTGTTTTACTATTGTAGGTTTTGTACATTGCTGAAATATTTTCTTTAAAGAATCAATAGTTCCAAATAGAACTTTATATTTAGGATATGTACCAGCCCTCAAGCCTAAACTATGCTCATGTTGAAAAAAAATGCTGCACACCTCATACCAGGAAGGATGTCCTCATATCCATGAAGAGATGCTGATTGGATCCAAGAAGTCAGTTCATGCCATACCACTGGCATCATTTATTACTATAAACTTGCCAACAGCATCATTGGTGGTTATACATGGGAAGAACCCTATCCCTCCATTTTCCTATCCTTCATTACCTTGCTTGTGGTTGGCCTTTGTGGTTGTGTTTATGGCATTTGTATATTTTGTAATACTTAATACTCAGGCAAAAGTTAACAAAAGCATCCCTCATGAATGAGGCTGGAGACAAACTTATGATTCTTGCCAGAACAATGGAACTTTTAGATAAGCTGA
The DNA here is from genome assembly GCA_004025045.1 of Sigmodon hispidus. Lineage (NCBI taxonomy): Eukaryota > Metazoa > Chordata > Mammalia > Rodentia > Cricetidae > Sigmodon > Sigmodon hispidus. Next base: position 103,359 of record PVIH01005475.1, on the reverse strand, counting down.
CTGGGTTTCATTTCTAGTACTTATTTTGTGATTGTCTCTTTTGCACAGACTAACTTCTCTCAAAGGTAGCTTCAAACATAAAAGGCTTTATGTTCAGCAATAGAGATCATTAAATGAGAGCTAGATATTATGCAGCTTAATAAGAATTATTATTTTATATCAAAATTAATTATATATAGCCATAAAAATCAGTAAAACACACCTATGCATTATTATATGCTGACCTTTATTTTTTCACTTGGTTAAAGAATTATATTTCTTTGGATGTGGTTATCATTTCTTAGGCTTTAGATTTTATCATTTTGACAAAAGAATCTTGGATACTAAATGGAGAAAATAGAGGAATATATTTCACTTTTGAAGGACAGATTCTCTGCCACTCAAGCCAGCTTATTGTATTAGAATGAGTTTAAGCTACATTATTCTATTTCTTTATTAACTGTGTGTACTCATATTTAAATTGAATCTACGTATTGAGAAAGACTGTCAATTGTTGGGAAAATTTATTCCATTGTTTGTTTGCCTTTGGGACTTCTTTTTTGTGAATGACTTGCTGAAGCCTTTTGGACAAGCATAGGTAAAAATCATCTAGGAATAATGTCTGCTTCAGCTGCTTTGGGAAATGTTTGACCGTGGGCACAATCCAGGCAAAGTTCTTAGAATCTTATTCATTTATGAGTGAGAATCCCTAAAGAGATAAACATTCAATATTCTTATCCAGCTATAAGGCATATGAACCACAAAAACGATCATCCAGAAAGATATTCCCAAAGACAAAATAGTAATATCTTTACATAGGGTAAGTGGGGATATCAATACGAGTCTAATTGGATCTGAGGCCAGATCAAAAGAGAATTCATACCTTGTACTGTAGACATAGGCCTGTGCCTAGAGAAGTTGTAATTGCTAGAGGCAAATAAACTACTGCCATTTTACTATATTAATATAATTTCTAACTGTATTATACTTATTTTCATGCCTACATATAAGTGTAGTTCTCCTCACTTCTCATAACACAAGCTTTTTTTGCCACTGATAATGACTATTTGAGAGTTCAAAAACTGATCAAAATGCATGGAAAAATCTCTTGGCTTTGTAGTGTGCAACCCTGGTTAAAACATTTACAATGTTTCCCTTATTTCTTTTTCAGCCTGTTAGCTACAAATAGCATTAAATACCTCCTTTTAACAATAACCAAAGAAGTAACAAATCGGATTGACAAAAACTTTAAATTACTGAAGTAAGAAATTGTAGAGAATATCAGAAAATGGAAAGCTCTCTCATGCTCCTGGGTAGGTAGGATCAACATAGTAAAAATGACAATCTTACCAAAAGCAATCTACAGATTCAATGCACTGACCATCAAAATCTCAAGACAATTTTTTTACAGAACTTGAAAAAACAATACTAAATTTCATTTGAAATAACAGAAAAGCCAGGATTGCCAAAACAATTTTACTCAACAAAAGAACCTCAGGAGGTATCACCATCCCTGACTTCAAGTTATACTATAGAGCTACAGTAATAAAAACAGCCTGGTAATGGCATAAAAACAGACTTGTGGATCAATGGAATAGAATTGAGGATCCAGACATTAACCCAAAAACCTATGAACACCTGATCTTTGACAAAGAGGCCCAAAATATTCAATGGAAAAAAGATAGTATATTTAACAAATAGTGTTGGCATAGCTGGATGGTAGTGTGTAGAAAAATGCAAATAGATCTGAGTCTGTCACCCTGCACAAAACTCAAATCCAAGTGGATCAAAGAAAAGGTTATCACCAACCCTACAAGTGACAGAGGACTGATCTCTAAAATATATAGAGAACTCAAGAAACTAGAGCCCCAAACTTTGAATAACCCAATCAAAAAATGGGGTTCAGAACTAAAAAGGGAATTCTCAGCAGAATTACAAATGGCTGAAAGGCACTTGAAAAGATTTTTAACATCTTTAGCCATCAGAGAACTGCAAATCAAAACAACTTTGACATATGACCTTACACCTGTCAGAATGGATAAGATCAAAAACACAGATGACAGCCTATGCTGGAGAGGATGTAAAGCAAGGGGAACACTCCCATGGTGGGAGTGTAAACTGCCTTAGCCACTCTGGAATGCAGTATAGTAATCTCTCAGAAAACTGGAAATCACACTCCCCAAGAATCCAGCAAAACCACTATTCGGTATATATTCTATACACAAACATTCCCACCCCAAAAACATTAACTCAGCTATGTTTATAGCAGCAATATTCGTAATAGCAAGAACCTGGAAACAACCTAGATGCCCCTCAACTGAGGAATGGATTAACAAACTGTGGTACATCTACACAGTGGAGTACTACTCAGCAGTAAGAAAAAATGATATCCTAAAATTTGCAGGCAAATGGATGGATTTGGAGAATATCCTCCTGAGCGAGGTCTCACAAACCCAGAAGGATAAGCAGGAGATGTACTCATTCATTAATGGACTTTAAGCAAAAACACTCTTATTTTATTGAAAGATGATAGGTGAATACAGTGATTTAAAATACATACACACACACACACACACACACACACACACACACACACCTTCAGGTTTGATGGTAAGAAGGGGTGTTTAGCAGAATTTTGTGGTAGTCATAGTGCATCTGTGGGTAATAGCGGTGACCTACTGTGCTTTCATCTATGTAGCTGAGCCTAACCTGGCTTGAGGAGCTTTAGATTTTATCTTTCTGTTTCATGTATTTTAGAGAAAAAAAAAGAAGTTTTATTACTGTATGGGTTTTGGCCATTTTTTTTAGCTATCCTAAATGTTTTGCTTTCTTATATAAAGTTTAATATTAATTTTCAAAAAATTAAAAACATACAGTGTATCCACTATTTCTTCACAGTCACTTGATATAATATGTAAAATTTAATCACTATCACAGTGTTAGTTATTACCAATTTTGATGACTATTGTATTAATCATCTTTATGATATATGTTCTATAGTGCTCTTCAATGTATTCCCTCAACATTTATAACAGATATCTGTTCTTAATTTAAGACGCAGGGAGTCACAGCAGAATGACAGAAAGACTTTAAGAAATAAAGGACCACAATGTCTGTTGTAGATAGTATCTTTAAGACAGAATAGGTAAACTGTGCTGATAAAACTTCAAGACTATCGTTCTCAAATAAGAGTTGCACAATAAAAATACAAGTTGCTCTGCTGACATGGATAGAAGAAATTTAATGAGTCTGCACCCCTATATAAAGAGCAATATAACATTAATAGCTGCTGACAGAGGAAGTAGTAGTCTTTCCTATCAATTCCCTTGATAGTTTTTCAGACCCAATTGATCAGCTCTAAAATATCTACATACAATAACATTAAACGGATCCAGTAGGTTATATATATATATATATATATATATATATATATATATATATATGACCAAATACACACTGTAACAATAATTAAAGAAGAAGACATGGATTTAAGAAGGAATGTGGTCATGGGAACACTTAGAATGAGAAAAGGAAGATAGAAATTGTAAGTTCAGTATTTATTTATGAAACATTCAAATATGAAAATAAAGAATAATAAGAAAACTGTGTATTTTCTTTATTACTTTATTGTTGTTCCTGATGGTGAAAAACTTCTCAAATAAACTAAAATATTAGTGTAAGATAAATACATATTAGTGCTATCATAGAAGGTTTCATTAATCTTAGAATCTATTGATTCTTTATATAACTAAAAGAAAACTTAGCAGGATTGTCACTGTGTTTTAAATCTGAGTTTTATTACTTCAGAATAGTTTGTTAAAAGTTATGTGCTGAAGCTGGTGTATAGTCAGTTCCCACTCTTCATAGGGGAGGTAGTATTCAGATGATACATGTTGCCTCAAGGTGTCTCCTTGAACAGAAGTGGCAATTCCAGTCACTTGATACACCCTTTGCCAGTCACAGCATGCCACTCTGTCTGGTTTATGGCTTCCTCTTCACTTACCAGCAGCTGTACCTCCAATAATAATCATTGTAAAAGATGACTACCTTTAGAACTTTATTCAAAAGGAAACTCCCATTATATGGTAAGCAGTAAAAATAAAATATGGAAAGCCCATGTTTCCCCTGGCTTTCACTTTTACATAACAAGTAATATTAGCATACACCATCATGATTGCTATATTCAAGATAATTATGAACCAGAAGCTGTATATGCATCTACAGACAACCTAAGATGTGACCATTGCTGAGATGTTGGTGAGGAAAAGGCCATTGGGAGCTATTTTTAAAATGACCCCTATATTTTATTTTATTCTAATACCTCTTAATGTAAATTAAGTTATATTTAAGATAAACCAAGTTACACTGTCAAAGACACACCATTTCATAATGAATTCAGAAAAAATACATTTATAATTATTTTCTTAGTGTTTCTATTACTATGATAAACAACATGACCAAAAGCATCTTGAAGAAGAAAGGGCTTGTTTTGTTTTCCTGTTGTCTTCTCAGGTCATACTCCATCACTGAGGGAAGTTAGGACAAGAACCCAGAGGCCAGAATTGATATAGAAGACGTAGAAGAATAATGTTTTCTCTTTTTTTTTCAAGGAGCCATGTTAAGTTTATTGAAAGAATGGGTGGGGGAGGGAGGGAGGGAGAGAGAGAGAGAGAGAGAGAGAGAGAGAGAGAGAGAGAGAGAGAGAGAGAGAGAGAGAGAGAGAGAGAAAGGGAAGAAGAAAAGGGGACAGAGAAAGAGAAAGGGAGAATAATGTTTATTGGCTTGCTCATCATGTCTTGCTCTGACTGCTGTATTATACAAATCAGGACTATCTGACAAGGTTTGTCACTACCCACAATGAGCTGGACTTTCACACATCAACTATTAGTAAAGAAAATGCCCCCAACATGCCTACCTGCCAGTAATTGGGTAGTATTTTTTTCATGGAAGTTTTCTCATCTCAAATGACTTTAGTACATGTCAAGTTAATAAAAGTCTAGCCAGCACAATGAGACATGAGGTCTCAAATGTTATAACTGGATGTGTGTTTATGTTATACAATAAAACAGGCAAATGTTTGAATGTATTTAAAATGGCATTTAAAAATGATGAATGCATTTATAAAGTTTCTTTCCACAGGAAAAAAAATAATTTTGATGGAGACATTCCACTTAGGGCTAAGCATTCAAAGGTCTCTTATTCTTTGCACATTGTACAGCTGTGATTCTCTGTATTTGTTCCCATCTATTGAAAGGAGAAGGTTCTCTGATGATGGCTGAACAAGACACTGATCTATGAGTAAAGTAGAATGCTATTAAGGATCATCTTATTACCATGTATTCTTAGCTGAACAATAGCTAAGGTCCATCGTCTATGTAGGCTCAGGTTCTTGGCCACCAACATAGTGTTGGGAGTGAATTCTTTTTCATGAAGAGGACATAAAATGCAATCAGATGTTGATTTCTAATTTACACTAGCTTTGTGTTCCTGTTGCCCAAGAGCCTGAGGGTGCTAGAGGACACCAGGGAAACAATGCTTTTTAAACACACATAGAAACTTGAAGAGATTTTCATGCATGCACAAGGTCTATATGTGTCTGGACCACAGGTGGCTTAAGTGTTGAGAGGAGAAGTGGACACAAGCCCCCATCGTTAGTAAGAAACTATCTCATACTGGTAAATGCTCACAAATAAAAAAATAGTTTCTCCAACAGACTCTCAAGAGATATAAAAACTAATTGCTTTTTAAAAGCAAAACCTCTGCCCAGCAATGTATGGCCAATGTAAAGCTATGGCCATTTTGGAAGACTATATGACATTCAGTGGAATTGAATTCAGTTGACATTCAAGAGGAAACATTATGTCTAGTTGCCCTTTCAATGTTAGGATATCATAATTTAGGTGGCTTTAGAACATTCATAGATATCAGTTTGATAACTTGGAAGCACATCCTTCCCTGATCATGTTCCTGAAAACTATTCTATTCTTTTACACTGTTTGATTTTAGAGTCAAATTTCTTTGATATTTTCCACAAAATTTTATTTTTATATTATAATATAATTACAATATTTCTTCCTTAAAACCTTCCCTTGTACCCCTAGAAGACCTCCTTCAATCCATGGCCTCTTTTTTCCCAAATTACTATTGCATTAATGGAGAAGAATGGAAAGAGGGCAAATCAAGATAAAAGGACATAGGTTAAAAAAAAACAGTAAAAAATTGCAATAAACTTAGAATTATTTACCTAAGAAAAAACTGCAGTACATATAATTCTGTAGATATGTACACTTGTACATATACATCACTGAACATGTATAGTTTTAATGAACTTTTCTCATCTGGTTTGATGCTGCTCCCTCCAAGAACTAAAGTCTACCCAGCAAATTGACTAGGAGACATGAGATATCCTCTTTTAGTAGTTGAACCGGTCTGCTAAAAAGACTCCCCCCAAAAATGTAGACTATTGCTGTTGCCTTTGGTTATAGCCAAAGGAGGAAGTTAAGTCCCTGTTGCTGAAGAGACCATGTACTTACTTCAGACACAGGATCCATAGGGTCCAAAATGGAGCTGATCTAAATGTCCCCTCCCTGAGGACTAGCTTGGTACCAGAAGGGAACATAGAAGCTTCCAAAAGAAAGATGAAACTAACAGTTCTACCAAACTACAGTGCCTATGAGCCACATATAGTTTAATTTTTAGACTGATAGAAAAAGTTAATATTGGAAGTTTTGACATATTCTTTGGGAAATATATATTTAAATAACTTTCTTTAAAATTTTACTCTTTTTCAAGTCAATTGCTCTTTCCCAGTTTGGGGAAATTTTAAAAAGTAGATAATAACCTTTTGTAATTTTGAAAATAATGAGGAACAGTGCTCACAGAAATGGCATCTTAAAATAAAATTTTCATCTGATCTGTTTTTTATTAACAAATAAATTAATGATATATGGATAAAGATAATGTATTTCGTTTTTTAATATTTATTTATTTACCTTTTTACATCCAGGCCACAGCTTTCCATCCTTCCTCTCCTTCCACCTCCTCTCCTCTCCCTCACTCCACCATCTGTCTCTGTACCCATCTCCCATTCAACTCCTTCTCCATTTTGGTATGGTACAGGTCTTCAAAGAATATCAACAAAATATACATAGTAAGTTGTAATAAGATTAAGCACCTTTTCATGTATTAAGGCTGGGCATTATGACCTGGTATGAAAAGTAGGGTCCCAAAAGCTAGTTAGAAATAGGCTCTGCTCCTACTCTTAAGTGTATGGAAGCATTATGGAAAATTATAGATAATTTCTAATTCAAAGTGAAATATAAACGATTTAAAAAAAGAATTATACCACAACTTCATGTTGTTTTTATAATAAATTTAATAGTTTAATAATTACATTTTATTTAACTAATTAAAAATGTATTAAGACTAAAAGTAGAAAGTAACATTTCTAGGTCATTAGCAATTCTGGATGAAAAAGTTTGATTTTAATCCATTCTCTAATTAAGATTTGTAAGTAGAACTACTGAAACATGAAATTTGAAAAATAATTACACAGTATTACATAGTTTATAATCTTCAAAATTAAAAAAAATATTTCTAAGAACTTAATGTTAAACATATAGCCACTGAATTATGTAAATTATACTAAAATATATGTATTGTTTTGTAGCTCCTTTTTACAACTCAAAGAAGCAAGAACATCTACCACAGTAAGCTTTGTTTTGAATCAGAAAGGCATATACTAACATCAACTCATAACATTTTATACTATTTCTATCTCTTTCCCACAAAGATCTCATGTCCCTACAAAGGAAGACTTTTATTAAGGACAAGAGAACACACACACACACACACACACACATATACACACATGTCTTTGTATGCAATAATTTATCACTTTCTTTATGTCATTTAATGGGTATTTTATAAGTTTTATTGAGATAGTCTTTTTTAAATTACATTCCAACCACCTACCCTTATCTATTTAAACATAAACTATTTTGAATTGACTAATATGAGAGCAATGGATCTGAAATGCATGACTGCATACCCTACATTCAAAAAACAGAAGATAGAGGTATGTAAAGTCTTAACTACTGCAATCACAGTGTTTGACTTTGTAGATTTAAATAAATCTCCTCTGAGTCCTGATGGTAGAGCAACAATCTCATGTCTACATTGTCTCCTCATTTTTCCACCAAGAAAATTTGCTGACGCACAGATTCCAAGATCACCTTTGGAAGACTTAGATAAAGTGTATCTAGATGAGGTGGCAGAATGTAACTGCAGGACCTGGACTAGGTCAGAGGTAGAAAATTTAAATACCAAGCACAAGCTATATCCTGCAGGTTTCAAGATTATCAGATTTTACTCACAGAAGAAACATCTACCATTAAGAAGCTTTGTTTTGAGTCCGCAACATGAAATAACATATTTTATTAATAATTTACTTTACACTATTTTTCTCATTCTCTCCCCAGCCATCTGTAAAGAAATGGTTTTATAAAGGATGGGGAAACACACACACACACACACACACACACACACACACACACACACAAAGAGAAAGAGAGTTGCACATAGCAAGACACACACAGAGTAAGATTCTCTGAAAAGCAGAGAAGGCACTTGGGAAGGCCCCATTATTCCTTATGAGTAGGGGCTCAATAGCTTCACATCCCCTACACTATAGGGTTGGTCATTTTGAACTAAGATAGGGACACTGGTAGGGACTCATTTTTGAGGTGAATCCAAATCCTGGATTGGCCTCAAATTTGTCAGGTTGACACAGGCAGGGCAGGGGAGGTGCTATTGGCCAGAATGAAAAAGTTGTTCAGGCCTTTGTTTTAATCTGTCAGGCTTTTGGGTCAGGTCAAAAAAGGTAAAGAAGGCAGCCATCTTGTAATTTTACCACATTTATTATTATATTACAGATTTGTGAGTACATATGTTCTGTTTCTGGGCTGCTTAGAGGGGTGAAGTACAAGGTGCAGCAGTTAGAATGCTTTGAGGGGAGGTCAGCATAAGACAGCAGGGCTCTAGAACATAGACTGGCCCTGTGATGAATACATACATACTTGACATGTTCTATGTGAGTGAGGTGGTATCTACAACAGATTTCAGTGGCATTGTTAGAGAATTTAAACCATCCTTCCCATGGGGTTGTTTGTTTTTAAGTAAAGAATGCAAATATGATTATGAATACTTAATGATTTTTAAATAAAAATAAAGCACTTACAACCCAGCCCCTCATACACACACACAGTGATCCCTGAGACTTAGCATCGTGAGTTATGTTGTAGATATATCTAATCAGACTGAACTCCACAACTCTGTATTTTGATTGGTTTTGATTTTTATTTATGGACTCTTATTTGATGAGAACAGAAATTTTCTCAATGATGACATGTTGGCCATAAAGTTCTGCTGTTGCCTTTCCACTCTGTCACCATGATCACAGGCACTCATCAAGTCATGGGGAAAGATAAGTTGATTTGAGATTTTAGAGATACTTGAATGTTACCTAGTATGACCACTCCACTTTCAGTGTCTGAGAATAGGTGCCATGAAACTCAGATGTTATGGGATATTCTTTCTGGATGCTGGGAATATATGTTGCTACCATTAGTTAATAATAATATTAATAATAATAAAAGCTGTTTTGACCTATGACAAGGTGGGAAATCCAAGCAAAGAAATAGGGGAAAAATAACAGAGTTAGAGGAAACATTGCAGGCCTCTGCGGAGCAAGATGTAATGAAATACATGTAAAGCCATAAGACATGTGACAATACATAGATTAATAAAAATGTATTAATTTATGATACAAAAGCAAGTTAGAAATAAGATTGAGCTGTAGACCAAACAGTTTTTAATTAACATTAAGCCTCTGAGTGATTACTTTATAAATGGATATGGGAACTCAGGGACTGGATGAAACAAAGAAAAGCCACCTGGCTACACACAGACATTTGATAGACATATACTTTGAATATAGCTAGTAAAAGATAATTGTACACTGGATAATGTATATTGGTTTTAGGATGTTTTGGGTAGGCATGAATTCATGCCATAACGATGCTCATTTCTTAACATTGCAGACATCACCTGTAAGGTCAGCCATAGTTTCCAACACCTGACTCATCTTCCATGGCAGCCTCTCTGTGCACCGTAGAATTTTTCAAAGCATCAAGGTTTCCTTTACCTTGTGGGTAATGTGAAAAAGGATCCCTTCAAGGTGTCCTTAACATGCCAAATAAGGATATATTAGATCATGAGAACATGGTGAATTTATCATATTCTTAGTCATAGTGAGGAAACTATGCCCCAAATGTCTTTTTATGGGAAGTGGTTACCAAGTACAATGTGACATAATGCCACAGAGATGGAATTAGATGATTAATATAAAAACTGTGTGTGAAGCATAAGCTCTAGCCTGATGAATCATTTTTTTCAAGAACCTATTAAGTAATGGAGAAATTTGATCTGAAATTAACCTTTCAGTGTAAGCCTGTTATCTTTCTTCAATAGAAAGCATTCAAGCATAAAAACATGCTAACTCTAGGCAGAACACATCCCTACAATGTCAGAACTTGAACAGGGGAGACAAACAGATATCTGTAGCTTGCTGGCCATTATGTCTAGCTGAATCCAACTCTAGGTATAGTAGGAGACATTGTCTCAAAAGCACCTAATATTGACACCTGTCCTTCAAAAACCCCAGACACAAGTGCTTGTCACTAAAGCACATCCACCCACACATAGGTATGTAACACACACTAACCCCTACATGCACAAATATACAGGTATTTGCCATTTTTATTAATATAAGATTTAAAAAAATCAAGAAAATGTAATTTCCTTTGGATAAATATAAATTTATATTCTCTATATATATTTAGAAATATATTATATGTTCTCTATTATATATATTCTATACGAATCACAGTTTAAATTTTTATGCAAAATTGGAAGTGACATATTAGTTATTTATGATAAATTTTGCTGTGGTTAAGAACCTGGATTCTGCTATAGAAGTGAGGAATGACGAACGTTTATGGTCCAAGGTTGCCCCCTGGTGGCCACCTCATCATCATTTTACCAATACAGTAAATGAAAAAGTGCTTTCCTGAAATACTGTTCACAAGAATTTTTAAAATAAAATCTCAGAGGTCTTGGGGGAGCATTGTTGGGTATCACCCAAGGCATCTTATCACCAGAGCTATCTGTGACTTATTAAGACAGACAATATATTTCTCTTCCAGAATAAGAGGAAGTACTAATAATAAATTCTAAAACAGTTGATTTAGATGCTGCTTGCTTGCCAGTTCTTTGATAATTTCTAAATGAATATGGAAACAACAATTCTATATAAATTAACACCAGGACCTGTGGCATCTAGTGACACTCTACCTTTTGTGGTTTATTTTTTATTTGCAAAATTAATGTAAGATTTCATTTTATTTTTTTCCTGAGAAATAGCTGTTAACTTAAATTCTGTACTTGTATGGAAACAATGTTTCAACAAATATTATCATTATTTTAAAGCATGGCCTTGTGGTATGATGTCATCCAGAAATCATAGAGACTCTTTAAGGCCTGCTTTAAAACCCTTAAAAAGCTCTTAAAAAACTTCTTATAGATTCCCAGTGCGAGAATTTGAAAGAATGATGTTTGAACTTTTCCTAGCCGGATGAGAGCTGTGATGAGGAGATTAAGATAGGGGCTGGGGAGATGGCTCAGAAGTTAAGAGCACTGACTGTTCTTCCAAAGGTCCTGAGTTCAATTCCCAGCAACCACATGGTGGCTCACAACCATCTATAATAAAATCTAGTACCCTCTCCTGTATACTGTATACATAATAAATGAATAAATAAATAAATAAATATATACTGTTTTAGTTGCTCAAGCATCTCACCGCTCCTCCCTTTGGAGAATGGCAGGCAAGTAGAATCAGTGATGAGTGGGACAAATCTTATTCATTCACTATTATCTACATAGAGGATATTCATGAAGCATATGTTTTGCTAATAAATAAATAAATAAAGGCAATCAGCAACTAATCACTGAAAATAAAACAGCATGGAAAACCTTCCTGTTTTCAGTACTAACCAAATTTAAAAATCAAGAATAATTTGATGAATTCTAGGAGTAGAATGGATGCTAAGTATGATGTTACCTACATCCATTTTTTTAAACTTGCAATTTATAAAGTGAGCCTGGGTTATTTTCAGCAAGTTGGGCTGAAGCAGAGCCATTAATGAGGTGTGCATCCTAATGCAACCTTCCTACTTATACATCCAGCCTGTCCTCATGCTCTTCTCCATGCATACACTGTTAAAACCTTCTCCAGTTTCAAGTTACTTCATTCATTCTCTGTCTTTGTCTCCCTCCCCCCTCTCCCTATTATCTTTAACTGGGGTCTATCATCATCAATATTTAAATTCAAATAGATGCGAACTTTATAATTTTTAACAAAGTAAAACTGAATCTCCCCCCCCCTTGAACATAAATTCTCTAGAGTACTGTCCTATCTTCACAACCTCTATATTACTACGTTCTTAGAAAAAAACATTGTTTCCTAATTGGCTCTATATTCATCACCTAAGCATTCCTTAGACCACTGTAACATGCCCTTTCCCATGGCCCTTTCTTCCTTAAGTCACCAATGACTTTTACACTTGTCTAATTCCAGAAGGCAGTTTTCAGCTGTTTGTGCATATGACATCCAACACTAACAGACATTTTCCCTTTGAAAATGCTCTATTGACAACCTCAGTTTTTCCCTGCACTTGTTTCCTTTGTGTTCCTTTTGATTGGGAATTTCCCATTTCTTCTCTTTTTGATATAGACCATCAATAGAGTTTTTCGAGTTTGTGCCTGGGCTTTCATTTTTTGCTTCTCTTTGTGGCATGCTCAATCGTATGCGTATTTTTTTTTCAGGGAAAGGTTGAAATATCAGAGAGAGGAAGCACCACAGTCAAATCTCATCCAGCTATCTTCCAGCTACTTCAGCCCCACTCCTGGTTGCTTGTAATTGCTGCTGTTTTCTTAAGCCTGCCTTAAATACCCTTCTTGTCCAGCTGTATCCCCTTCAGGCTAGGATTAAAGGTGTGAGCTACTCTATTTGGTAGTCAGCCTTGAACTCATAGAAACATAGAAATATCTCTGTCACTGGAGTTTTGGGATTAAAGGTGTAGGGCTTTGAAGCCCAGCTGTTTGATTTTGCACTCAAAGATTTAGAACTCCAGGAGCTATGTGAGTTACCACTTCTCTTGAAACCCAGCTGTTTGGCCTTGTATTTACAGAGATCCAGAACTTCCTGAGCTATCTCTGCCTGAGTTTGACTGTGGGTTGATATCTTGATATTCCAGGTTTTACTAAATAATACATGAATATTTTTTTATAAACGCATTGTAATGATTTCTAGGCTCACAATCTCCACCACTTTCTCAGAACAGACATAATACTGAATATTTGACATCTCCATAATAACATTTGTGATACACTTATACTTTAATAAATCCTTGTTGTTGGGGTTAAAAAGCATAATATTTCTGTGAGCTCTCCAAGACCTTGCAGAATTTGATTATTATTGACCCCTGAGGAACTTGCTTTCTTTTCTCTGTATCCTCTATGACAACTTTATTATCTGTACTCCTTTTGCTAGTTCTTCCTCTCCAGTTAAATTTCTACTTATATTTCAGAGATCACTTCTAATGTCACTTCCTTTGGGAAAGTATATTAATTCCTTTGGAAGAGGTCATGAACACTTGGGCAACTGTCACCCATTACAACTGTTCTACATGTGAATGAGTCTGTCAAGATCATGGAACAGACATTTTTCCAGATTATTATACAGCTTATCCCTAAATATCTCACACTTAAAAAACTATGTAGACACTAAGAACAACAATCAATAAATGGGACCTCCTGAAACAGAGAAGTTTCTGTAAGACCAAGAACACAGTCATTAAAACAAAATGACAGCCTACAGAATGGGAAAAGATTATCACCAACCCCACAAGTGACAGAGGACTGATCTCTAAAATATATAGAGAACTCAAAAAACTAGAGACCAAAACTTTGAATTACCCAATCAAAAAATGGGGTTCAGAACTAAAAAGGGAATTCTCAGCAGAATTACAAATGGCCATCAGAGAAATGCAAATCAAAACAACTTTGAGATATGACCTTATACCTGTCATAATGGCTAAGATCAAAAACACAGATGATAGTCTATGCTGGAGAGGATGTGAAGCAAAGGAACACTTCTCCATTGTTGGTGGGGGTGTAAACTGGTTCAGCCAGTCTGAAATGCAGTATGGCAATCTCTCAGAAAACTAGGAATCAATCTCCCCAAGGATCCAGCAATAGCACTATTGGGCCTATACCCTAAGGACACACATTTACACCCCAAAAGCATTAGCTCAACTATGTTCAGGGCAGCATTATTTGTAACAGCAAGGACCTTGAAACAACCTAGATGCCCCTCACCTGAGAAATGGATTAACAAACTGTGTTACATCTACACAATAGAGTACTACTCAGCAGTAAGAAAAAAATGATACACTAAAATTTACAGGCAAATGGATGGATTTAGAGAATATCCTCCTGAGTAAGGTCTCATAAACTGAGAAGGATAAGTAGGGGATGAACTCACTCATTAGTGGACTTTAAGCAAAAATATTCTTATTTCATTGAAAGATGATAGGTGAATAAAGTGATTTAAAACACAAGCACACACAAACACACACAAATAAAAAATAAAAACCCCAAACTTCTGGTTTTACTGTAGAAGGGTTTCATAGCAGAAATTTGTGGTGGCCATAGTGCATCCCTGGGCATTAGCTGGGATCTACTGTGCTTTCTTAATCTCTAGCTGAGCCCAACCTGGCTTGAGGAGCTTTAGATTTTATCTTTTATGTTTCATGTACTTTAGAGAAAAGAGAATTTTTATTATTGAATGTTTTTTTAAGCAATTGTGAAGTTTTGCTTTTTTAAAAAAAGTTTGATATTGATTTTCAAAAAACAATTTACAAAAAGAGATGGAAGTATTATACAAACAAAAAACTATATAGTATGAGTGAAATGCAGATTTATAATTTATAATTCAAAATAGCATATTCATAGCTGTCTGACACCATTGATACCAAATCTCAGTAAAAGGACCATTTACATTGAGATACATGGCTGAGGACTGGGCTGAGCTCCTGATCCAGCTGAGGGGTGGAGTCTGTATGAGCAAGGGATTAGGGATTAGGAGGAAAATTCCCACAGTGGTGTCTGGCTGGAGCTTTAGGGAGCTCACTGAATTAAGTATAGCCATGGGGGAACCATCAGAAAAAGTAGCTAGGCCCTCCAAGGATAGGCAACTGTCCATTGACATGGGCAGTATGTGGAGCCTTGAGGGGAGAGAATCAGACTGTGTTTCTGTGCATGGACTGGTACTTCCAAGCTTATTCCCTCCAGAGGAACACCTAACCCAGTTTTGATATTAGGATGAAGAAATCCAACTTCCCTGGCGTGGAGTCACCATGCTGATCAGATCCACCTTGGAATTTTGGATTTTCTAGCCCTTTGGGGAGAGGGGATTTAGGTATGGGAGGAGGGAAGCTGAAGGCTGACTGGCAGGAATTGAAAGGAGGGAAGGGAGGGGGAGCAAGGGGATAAATACATGGATAAAAAAGACTTTATTTTATAAATAAAAAAGAAAAAACCAAAATAATATGTACTTCATGTCAACAAATGACTAGTGGTTCTATCACAAATTATTTTAAAATGCATAGTTCATGGCATGAGATCTTTAATTTGTTGTACTGTGTGTTTTTTGTTATCCTGACAAAAACCTTGCTATATCTGAAGAAAGTGAACCACAATGGAGAAAATTCCTCTATAAGACTTGGCTGGACATAAATCTGTGGGGCATATTATTAATTACCTACAGATATGAAAGGTCCCAGCCCATTGTGTGTATGTTAACTCTAAGCGTGGTCCAGGAGTGTTGAAAAATCATGCTGAGCAGTCCATGAGGACCAAGCCTGTAAGCAGCAAGCAGCACTTCTCCATGGCTTTATCTTCAGTTTTTGGCCACAGATTTCTGCCTTGGGTTCCTGCCCTGACTTCCTTTGATAAGCATATGTGACGTGGAAATGTAAGATGAAACAAACCCCTTCCTGTATAAATTGGTCATGATGTTTTATCACAGAAGGAGAAAACTTAACTAAGATACTTATTAAAACTAAGTATCTTATTAACTAAGATACTTATTAAAATAAGTAATATGAAATTGTTGTAGTTTGAAATTTAAATTTACCCCCATACATTCATGGATTCTACTGTAATAGGTTTGAGCTGACTAAAAAGCATTTGGAGCCTTGAGGCAATGGACCCCCAGTGAAGGAAGTTGCCCCCTGGGGGAAGCTATTAGGGCATTATTGAGCAGCCCCACTTCTGTCTACCCTCTGACTCACCTTCATGAGTGTGGTTGCAATGTGACCAGAAAGCCTCCTAATCCTACCACTATGACACCTCTGTCCACTGTTATATCTTCTCTAAGATGGACTGTATCACTCTGGAACTTTAGGCCAAAATGAAACCAATTTCTTTAAGGTGCTTTTATCAGGATATTTTATCACAGGAATAAGAAAACCATTGTTCTGCTATATTAGGAAGCACAAAAAAAAAATCACAAAAAAAATTAAGAGGAAAAAATCATCAAAAAGGATGTAGGGAAGTAGAAGTTATTGGAAATGATCCAATAACTATATGAAACATTCTCATGCCACGGCATTACTCTATGTATGATTCAGCCATTCACTACTAGGCATACTCAAAATTATTGAAAATAACAGAAGAGATATTTATACATCAACGTTTAAGTACCATTATTTGCAGTGGCAGAAAATGTGGAAGCAATCTGAATATCCAGAATGTGCATGATGTATATACACTATATGTATATTTATATATAATGTATTTATAGACTATTATATATGATAGTCTATTGTGTATAAAAGACTATTATTAATTTCTGAAAAAATATGCCATTTTCACACATGTTGAAACAGAGATAAACTGAGGCTGAAGAGGTAACTTAGCAATTAAGAATATCTCTTGCTTTTGCAGAAGAGTCAGGTTTGCTTCCCAAAGCCAAGATTTCAATTCACCATTGTCAGGAAGTCCAGTTCTAGGAGATACAATCCACTATTCCGGTCTCCAAAAGCAACAGTCAGACAAGTGGCACATAGACACATGTGTAGGCAAAACACACATTTGCATAAATGAATTGCTTTTAAGATACAGATAAATCTTAAACACATTGTGATAAATGAAATGCACAGTTTACTGTCAAATGATGTTTTCATTTAATTATTTTGATGTGAATAACTTAGTACTCTAGAGAAGTTATGTGTTTTCTCATTTATCCATTTATTTTTATTTCTGAGTATGCCTTCAGGTTTCTGTTTCACTCAGGAGAACATAATTAAGATTCCATCAGCTTCCCCACATCTGGCCAGTAGAGCCCTTTAAAGTCTGGCCTCTATTCCTGTATGACATGTTCCCACCTGCTTTTGAATATTCCATATTTTCTTGCCAAACATAACATTCCTTCATGTACTTCAGCTAACCCAGCCCTAAAACTAGTTATTTTTCTCCAGGAAACTTGATTCCTTCCAATGGATGTTAATATGACTTTGAAACCTAGACAAGTTCTAAGTGTATTTGTTGCTAAAAGAGGAATGAGGCCTTGGTCTGCATAATAAATCTAAGAAATATGTGTACACACTAACACATGCATACATGCCTTTATCAACACTTATTTCCCTTTTGATTTTTACATATCAAAAGCTAGCTATGGGTTCACATTAATTATTCTTGTTGCCACAAAGCACTGCAACATGCACTGTTCCCTTCTTCTTTCTCACTTCTATGGTGGTAATAACTGTGAATGCTGCTGTTATTCACAACTGCTTGCACTGTATTTCCTGGCATTGCTGCACTGCTTCAGCTTGCTGTAGCTTCAGGTTTTCTCACAATGTTCCTCTGCATTTCAACTCTCTTGCACTTGCCTCTGCCCTCTGTGCCGACTTCCTTGCTCAGAACCCAACTTCTAAAAGAACAGATAGCTTTTCTTACTCAGGGATACTTAATAGCTTTACTATTTATAAGTATAAATAACATAATAAGTTATTTATGTAAGAAGGAAGTCATGAAATAAAGGAAGGAAGAAGAAAAAGAGGGAGAAATAGAGAAAAGGAGAAACAGAAACAGGAATGCCTGACTCACCCTTACCACTGCCTCGTATATAATGTGAAGCCATAATGCTGATTATGTCTTTGCTTGTGTGTGTTCTTTGTCTGCAGCACCAACACCAAAATATTAGTCTTATCTAAAATAAATGACATTTTTATAGACCCACATGGATTGTTGTATGTGTTAGCAGCAAGAAAGTTTCCATCTAAATATATAACAATACTAAAATGCAAATTATTCAAAAGATGTATATTAACTAGTATTATATCTTGCACATTAGAATTGAATTTGGAGACTTAAAATGTGATATAATAAAACAAATAACTATAGTTATGGAAGTTTACACCTATCTTCAGCTAAGCTGTCTACATGTCAATTATGTGACGCTTCCTAAAACAATACAACTCTCTACTGTGAAGTACTTGGTTTTTGTTATTTTTGTTTTGCTGCTTTAGTTGTTTATTCAGGGCTAGTTTAGGAATACAGGGTGTCCAGAATGATAGTATACTTGGCTGATGTGAAATTTTTTCATCATCTATATTTAAAAGATAGTAATTGGGGTTCAAAATCTTGTCAATGTTATGGAAACCTTAATTTTTTTTTATTCCACTGAAGATGCTATATTCTCAAGGATGTATTCAACATAAATATTCTAATCTGGTATGCCATTTAGCAACCACAATGAACTTGAGCAGCAAGATTTAAGAACTGATAGAAAAATGTACAGCAATAAACTATTCTGAGGATAAATATTGATACCTCAAGGAGATTTTTAAAATAGCATTAAATATTATGTTTTAAAATTCAGATTTTTATCCACTACAATTTTTGAAATTTTGCCTTTTTTTTATCTACAGGTTTTTAAATTGAAGCAACCATTAAAAAGTTATTTTTTTAATTTAATATTATTTTTTCTCATTTTTATTATTAATAAAGTCTCATTTTTTATCCATGTATCCCCTTGTTCAAATGTCCTTCCCCCTCCCACACCCTCCAGGCACTCTCTCTTCTCCACATCTCCCCATCTTCTCCCCGGCATGGGCAGGAGCTCCCAAGGTCCCAGTATTGCTCAGTTCAGCATCCACTCCTGCCAGATCCAGTTTTCTTACCCCAACATCAAGACTGAGTCAGGTGTTCCTCTAGAGGGAGTGGAATCCAAGGTGCCACTCCCAGATGTTTCAGATACAAAGCTGTTCAGGGGTTGTGGTTTGCAGCTTGGACATGCTTTGCTTTTTGCTTTTTTTGTTTAGAGTCTACTAATGAGTGAGTACATCCCCTGCTTATCTTTCCAGGTTTGAGAAACCACGCTCAGGAGGATATTCTATTAAGAGATTAAATTTGGAGGAAATTATTGTTATTTTTAAAAGTAACAAAAGTCATGATTTAGATAATCATGTATATCTTCAGTTCAAAAATGGTTTTTCTAGTAGGTTACTATTTTCAGTGGTTATAGCTTTTCCCTCTGTCTCTCTTTTTAAATACCCTGAGAACACTTGACCTACCTACTGTTTTAGCTCATCTCATATGCTGCTGACTGCGCGAACAGTGAGGCACACACAAGAGATGACTAGCACTCCTTGCAGATGACTAGTTCTCTTTTGCTTTGCTTAGGTGAAACTTTAGAGTCATTGAGTAGTAACTCTTCATTTCTTTCTTTCCACAAAACTATAAAGTTATTGTTTTTTATCTCTGTAAATTTGATTACTTAATGTACACATAACATGTTTTTATGGAACTGTTCTTTTTTTAGCATCATGTACTTCATGTTTATTGAAATTGACACATGACACAATTTTTTTTACTCTAAATACAATCTAATTATGTGTGTAGATTATGCATCTTTATTCATCTCCCAATAGATACTTGGTTTGTTTTCATAACATATTAAATTAATAGCATCTCTCTACTATAATTAAAAAGAGGAAAATACACTAAAGTAATATTTTTGGCTTTATGTGTTTCCAGTCAGTTTATATACCTCATACAAGTAATTTATTTGTTCTGCATTATGTATTACACAAAATTAAATTGATAACAAGTTACAAAATTATATATTTGGTAATATCAGCTAAAGCATTTTGATGTGAGTATTGCACAAGATTCCAGACTTTCTATTTGCTCTTGTTTTTTGTTTGTTTGTTTGATTGTTTGTTTGTTTTGCTGGAGAAGGATTCGCTAGCCTTCTTCGGGACACGGGTTGTGCATTCCAGAGAGAAGTCTGTCTGCGCTCCAGTCAAGAGCTATGTGTCCCCTGGGATTTCTGGGGAAGGATTCTCCAGCCTCTCATTCCCTCTGGACACAGGTTGCATGGTCTGGACAGAAGTCTGTCTATGTTTGCTCTTGCTTTGAACAAGATTAGAAATAACATTTCATACATGTACATAATCTTAAGATAAATTAAATGTTTACATTATGCTTTTGTCAATAGATATTAAACAAACTTTACTTTTATATATGTGATATGAAAGTATTATATTTATATATGCATATATAGATATAACTGCAAGGGGTTATTGTAGTCAATACTATCAACACATGTATATATTATATATATTTTTTAAAAGTTTACAAAATATATCTTTGAGTTTTCAAATCCTTTTGGAATAACTGTGTTTGACCTAAGCAGCTGACTTTTCTCTTTGTAAAATTATGGATTTTATGAGTATTTAATAGTGAAATTAAGGCATCCAAAAATTATGTAATGTGGGTATAAGCACCCAGGTTACTTGCTGTTGTTCAGTGCCAAACTTCTCTTCAGAATAACCATGAAAGCTGAGTAACTTAGAAAATTGATGGGTATCTGTCTTCCCCTTTCATGCCAATTCTAAAATTTGTCATCATGAATAGTCAACTAAATTTTCAGTCATCTTTTTGTATTGAATTTTTACTTACTAAACATTTATGTTTCTGTAAGTAACTGCAGAGAGCTTACTTGAGTCAGCTAACCCGTTTTAAATTAATAATAAGTTGTTTGAAACTATAATATTTTTATCCCATTTTCTCCAGAATAAAAATCATCCACTGTCTACATCCTGAATGGTAGAACTGTTGATTTAGTATTTACAAAGAGGCAAGGAGATTCTTTCCTTATTCCATCAATAACTATTTTAAATGCATCTTCTATTTCTCAAGGAATTACATGACAAGAATAGCATGGAATGGAAAATATATTCAAGCTTCATCCAACGACATCTTTATTAACTAAAAATACAAGACACTCGATGCTTTGAGCTTAGTTAATCTATCTGGCTGGGAGAACCCTGTTGCAAAGTGGACAAGGTGATGAAAGATACCCTTGATTTCTGTAGTAGTTTGGAGTTTAGTACTGAAGTCAGGAAAGCTGACTGGCTATGTTAATTAATAATTGTCTTTTTTAAAAAATAATTATGAATATTTATTAAGCACCAAAAGTATACAGTAATGATTGGTACATAAAAAGCACAGTTACTGATAATTTCCTGCCATTAAGCTTACAATCTAAAATAAAATACAGTAATATTGTTAGCCTATATCAATGATTCCTTAACTTGGAAACATCTATTTTGGCAAATGAACGAGGCAAAATGGCCTATTTCCAGCAAAGTGTTAATAAGGCGTTAAACATGACACACACAAAATATTTTATGTGTATCTACTTTCCCCATTACATTAGGATAACTAAGAACAGAAAGGGCACTTAGAAATTTGATAAGCATCATTGATTATTTCAGATTGCTCCTAAAATTCAGACAGTGATGTTCACTGGCAAATGCCAGCAGTCGGCGAAACCCAACAACAAACAGGAACTAGACCAGGTCTTTGTCTTTGCCCCACTTAAGCTTCTCCATCTACTCTTTGAACATGAAAAGCTCCAACAACACCCCCACAGCAAGAAGCACCATCTCTAGATGAAATTTCAAAGAATTACCGAGTCAAACTTTCAGGAATATTTCTGTCTGAAGAGGACTGAGCAAAGACAGCTGTGGGGGCTCTGGCTATATGATGGCATATAGAATGTGTGAGCAAAGGAGGAGTATTCCCCTTGCACCACAACCTCTCCAGCATAGGCTGTCATCTGTGCCTTTTATCTTAGCCAATCTGACAGGTGTCAGGTGGTATCTCAAAGTTGTTTTGATTTGCATTTCTCTGATGGCTAAAGATGTTGAGCACTTTTTCAAATGCCTTTCAGCCATTCATAATTCTTCTGCTAAAAATTCCCTTTTTAGTCCTGCACCCCATTTTTTGATTGGGTTATTCAAGGTTTGGGGCTTTAGTTTCTTGAGTTCTCTATATATTTTAGAGATCAGCTCTTATAATTTTCTTAATCCCAAAAGAATATTAAAAAATAAAATAACTGGTTATAATTTAGTTATATAAAACAGAAATGTTTTCCATAATGTTCATAAATAAGTATTTAAAAAAACATGATTATAAATGTTTTAATGGCAGGGTAATAGCATCCCGAGATATCCTCTTTTGTATATATTTATGAGTATATATTTCTGAATGTGTGCATAAGTATATATGTATGTGGAGGTCAAATGTCAATCTTGAGAGTCATTCCTTGCTTTGTTTGAAACAGGGAGATCTGAGCTCACCAGTTAGGCTGGGTTAGCTATCCAGTAAGGCCAGGGATCTGCGCACCTCCAGGTTCAAACTCAGGTATTAAGGCTGTTGTGAGAAGTACTTTACTGCTTGAATAATTGTCTTTATAGATCTATTAGAAACTATGCAAAAAGTACCACATTTACTCCTCTACAAGTGTTACTAATTCTAATTCCTCTTTTATATTTTTCTGCCACTTCAATGCATGTACCAGTGATGTTTGGGGATATTGTCCTATGAGAATGATTGTGTCTAGGAGAGGATCTAATAGCTTAAGGTTAATGCCAGTCACTTAACAGGAGAGTGTCCTCAGAGACATGCTTGGAGGCCTCTGACAAGTATCACCCAGAAACATAATATACTAGATCTAAAGAGTTGTTACTATGATGTGAAAGGACCATTTAAGTGAATATTTTAAAAAAATTCCTTTAGAAATTAAAGTTTGAAAATAGCAAGAGAGATATACATATAACAGACAAGAGATGTCATGAAATGCATTTTTATTTTTAAATTTTTATACTTCTTTACTTATTTCACTTATACTAAATTCAGATTGAATTCAAAGTATATCTAGGTTACTTCTTAAAAATGTTACATGGGATAAGAACCGTACTAACCTGTGGGTATAAGGACAAATGCTTAGAATGTAGTAAGAGATTATGGTGATTTAATAAAATTATAGTTGTAGGTTCTCCATCAAGATTCATAATTTTATTGACCCAGTGTGTTCACTAAGTACTAGGTATCATTTCATGTTGTAGAAAGTTTCCCGGCCTGTTTGGGTCCGGAGGTTTGTACCTGACACGAGCGGCAGGTTTGGAACCTGGTCTGTGGAGGCTTTTGTCCCCTAAAGAAATGAATCACATGCTTATATCCTTTACACTGTTTGGCCCATGTCTCAAGCACATTACTAGCTAGCTTTTTCATCTTAAATCAACCCATTTCCATTTATCTTCCCACCATATGGCTCAGCCTGTGGCTGAGCCAGTACCTCTACATGTCTGTCTTCTTCAGGGGTCAGATGGAGACTGGTTTAACTCCACCCTTCTACCTGCCTGCCTGCACTGATTCTCCATCCACTTCTACAGTGCTGTGCATAGGCCAAAACAGTGTTTATTTACAGCATGCAAAGAACATTCCACCACAATTTCACTCTTGATGAACATGTTTTATGTCTAACTAGAGAGATGTTGGACTCATCCAAGTTACATGTGTCACTGGGCCAACATGCCCCTGTAGGATTATCATGAGATTCTTGCCATTGATATGATTCATAGACATCATAGCTGGACACAGTCTTCTGCAAGGAAGAATATGCTGATTGGCTTTTCAATACTAAGAGATTAGCCTTGAAAACATAATTAGAAGTAACATACAGAATGAGAAGACTATTTAAAAACACATATGTATGTAACAACAACAAACACAAAAAAAGAACATGAATATGAAGAGAGGAGGGGTACAAGAAAGTGTCTGGAAGGAGGAAAAGGAAGGGGGAAATGACATAATTATAATACTAAAAATTAAAAGAAATAACAAGGTATTTTCTCAAAAGTGTTAATTAAAATTAAAATATTTGATACAATCAGAATAAAATATGCTATGTTACATCTTCTAAATTTTGGATTCACACTTCCATTTATCACACTCATGTAACTGGCATTGCTCTGCTATTTTATATACCATATGATAGGTCTGAAAACATATATGACCTACATTTTTAAAATACATGAAAAATTTCAACAGAAAGTGGAAATGAAGATTACTGAAAGCACTCCAGATTTGTTATCTTGAAGCAACTTACTGAATATGATAGAGGATTTTTCTGTAACAAAATTGTACTTCTTTTAATATGTGGTAGTCATATTTAGAATCTTGGTGACTAAATTTTATAGGTTTCTTTATTGGCTTTTCCTTGTTATGAACAAGAAAGTCTGAATCTCAGAATTACTAACTTGTCTCAATTCTTTTATTAAATCCTTAAATGTAAAGAATAGTTAGAGAGGATTGGTTCTTCTGAGTGAAAGGAATAAATCTGTTGTTTGTCAAAGTAGATAGTGATTTCAAAACTCATATTTACCATTAAACTGCAGATTTTGAATATTTATTTTTCTAATCTTCACAGCCAGCAGTATGGAAATCTCTCTCTCTTGAAGTGACTGAAACCACATGAATTCACAGGGTCAGAGATGCAGCCAGCTATGGCAATGTCAAGATAGATATATAAAATGAACATTATAAGTGAAGCATCCTAGTAAACATTCAAGTATCTATAAGGTGTGTCTAAAAAAAATTCTCTTAATCATGTTCTAACAAAGAACTGCCTGTTCTGTTTTCTACTTAGCTTGTGAAAGTTTAAAATAAAAACTGAGAGTGTCTATTATTTTATATTACACTGCTGATGGAATGATAAGTTGGTTCTTAGGCCAATATAACATATGGTGCCTGTTGAAATTATTTGATGTAAGCGCTCTTTATTTACTTAATAAACTTCTCTGTCTTGTGGGATAAGTCAACTCCTATTTATATTGCTCTTGTATGCTTAGAAACTTTGACATGATTCATCTGGAGAAGAGTTAATATAATAAATTGGGAACATTAAGAAGATCAACAGAAATAAGTATCTTGTACTTCCTTAGAAGGATCTGAATTCTGAGTTCCCCTAGAGAAAAGTATATGCATGCTTTTTAAGAATGGTGTTGCATTTATAGAGCAGGGTAAAAAAAATTGATGTACTCACTATCAGAGACAGATACCCATCAGAGGAGTTAACTAGTGACTATTATAGGGGTTAAATGGTGGCTACCTCAAGTGAACTTACTTTCTTTTCATTGTAAATGACATCAGGAAAGAGTATATTTGGGACATATAAGGGCTGTGGTACTTGGAATAGTACAATACCCTTTAAAAATATAACATATCTGAACTTATATTTATTATTCAAATGTGTCAAACTAATGTATTTCTTTATTTCTAGAGTTGAATTTAATTTTTGACTTGTCTCTGCCTGCCTGTTATGAACTCATTAAATGAACTCACTGTAGACCTCTATCCTTTTCCAAACCTTCCTAGATGAAATCAGCTTGGCTCATGTCTTTGTGTCGGCTTGTCCCTCTACTCCCCCAGTTCTGACCCAATGCTGGAAGTTCTTAAGTCTTTTGCCTGTCAAGAAAAGGACATATTATCCTACTTCATTTGAGCCCATTGGTAATGGGAGAGGTCTGTTTCTTATCCTTCTCTTCTTGGCAAGAACAGTAACTGCAGCTTGCCTGTTTGTACATAATTGGTTCCCCAGCAACATCATGGCACTTCCTCTGAAGTTCCAGGTTCTTAGTAGGATAGTTGCAACATAAATGTTATATATTCTTATTGACTCAAAACAACAACAAAAATTAATTTTAATTGTGGATTTGCAAAGTCAACTGGGACTATCCACTTAAAGGGCAATGAGATCTGCCCTAAGGAAAACAGGGCCCAGAAGTTAAAATGAGTGTGCTCATGGTGGATGACAATAATCCAGGAGACTCTCACACATCATCTCTAATACACACACATTTCTTCATATTTTACTACTAAACAAGTAAAATATGAGAGGATGGCTCAGAGTGGATGGCTCTGAGTGTAGTGTTAATATTACAGACCTAAGTTCATGTCCAAGAACTTTTATTAAAAAAATCAACGTGGCATTGTCCACTTGTAATCCTAGGGATCACGATGTGGAAAAAGGAAGATTCCTGGCTTTCAAGTCAAGCAGCCTGATCAAAGAACAAGTTACAGGCCAATGAAAAAAATGTTTTAAAATACAATTTATAGTATTCCTAAAGAATAATATCAGTGCTGTCCTCTGGCATCTATATACACTTTCACAGACACATGCACACACAAACATTGACACATACACACACAAGAAAAGATGCAAAAAAGTTGAAATATTATTGCAATATCTACAATACTTCTATAGAAATTTGGTAAAAAGTGGTAGAACTTAACAAATAATAACATGTAATCAATCTCTGTGCATAAATTCCTCTCAAAAAACATATAAAAATAAAAGCAAGGATCAGGTACATGACATAACAATTCATCATTTTTCTTAAAAAATAATGTAGGAGATATTGATGGGTCTATATGCCAAACAATGAATGTTTTAGTACCCAAATCTCTGAGCAGTAAACATCTCTTTTTAGTAAGAATTATCCAAAGAAACTAGACTAACAAATCACAAATTACTTATAAAAATATGATAGATAATAGTAGATAGTAATATAATAAAATGGATAGATGACACATGGGGAAAAAGTGGGTCCCTAAATATACAGAGATAGAAAAGTAGGGGTGGAGATAAGATAGAGTTTATCACAAGAGCTATGTTTAAGCCTCTTGGCTCACTTGATTATGAGGGATGATCAGTACCATGATAGGTTTTACATGCACTGAAGAACAAGGGGGAACTGCTAAGAGTATCTCCATCTATGTCTAAATACTTAGAAACAATAAAACAATGAAGATAATACAACTATTTTCAGGCAGTTGTAAATTTTTAATGTTTCTTCACAAGATTCTGATACCCTTTGTCTTTGGGAAAGACATAAGACATGTAGAATATATGCCTTTTCTCCCCGATTTTTCCCTTTGGCTGCTCACAAGCAACCACTTACATGCAAGAACTTTGAACACAAGGAGTAACCCTCTAAGACCTTTCGGGTCACCACCCATCATGCCTATGCTGGTAAAACCTTTTCATTCCCAGATAAGCATGTGAGAGGAAGAAGACAAACTGGTATAACTCCAGTTTACTGGTAGAAAAGAAAACATTTGTTAGAATATTTATCCAAACAGTTTCGATCACATTGGAGTTGTGATGAAATACAAATTCACTATGTATGTATAGGCTATGTGTGCATTTGCTCACATATGCACATTGAGGAGTGGGTATGTTTGAGGGGAAAGCCACCTCTTTTGTCATGTATGGGGTTGTAGATGGAAGTTTTTGTCCCACCAGAAACTTTAAAATACCCATCAGCCACTTCCCAAATAATTGACTCATAGGCTTGATGTTATATGTAAATGCACAGCCAGTAGATCAAGTTTATTACTAATGATCTCTTATATATAAGTTAACCCATAATAATTATCTGTGTTTAGCCATAAGGCTTGCTGCCTTTTCTCAGTCCAGTATTCTCATCTTGCTTCCTCTTCATTTGGATGGTGACTGCTTCTCTGCTTTTCTTCTTCACAAAATTTGCCTAGTCTGGTTGTCATGCCCTATACTTCCTGCCTGGCTACTGGCCAATTAGAGTATTATTAAACCAATAAGCCTGTGAACTCTTTACAGTGTACAAGAGCATTATCTCACAGCATGGGACAATGTTCACTTTGTTTTTTAGTCAAGGTTTCTCATTTAACTTGAAGCATCCCAGTTCAGCAAAGCTGGACATCAGGCTATCTCGATCCCTAGTGCTAAAATCATTAAACTACATTATTTCCCTATGCTTTTTAACTATTTATTTTGACGCTTGAGCTCAAATCACCAAGCTTATGTAGCAAGTACTTTACTTACTAAGCTATAGTCCCAGCCCACAGGTTAATGTTTAATTTAATAACCCTAAAGTGCAGTGGTTTTGACAGTAATGTCATCTTCCTTTGCTTACAGAATTTATTTCAGATCTAGGGAATCTAATGTGATGTCTATCTTTTTTACATAGTATTTAATCTTTCAATACCTTTGAACACTATATAATACCTCAAAGTTCATAGTAGACTGTTACATCCTCAATTTCTGCTTTAATATTTGTAAATTTTGCTTTTATGATATTAAAAAAATTTGCTTTGCCTGTTGCTTTTCAATTTGAGCATAAAACTATAGTCAAGAAAAGTAGATAGTCAAACATAGTTCACTCATGTATATGACTTTTTAATTTTTTAAATGCTTCTTGACTCCTCAATTGATAGTAAAAATTTTAAAATGTATAATAAATTTTTGTAACTGTCACATACAATTAGAAAATTAACAAAATTACCTTCAACTAACATATTTATATTGGTATATTAAAATATCTTCTATAATTTAAGCATCATGCAGTGTACAAACCAAGAAATGAGAGTTCCTTACTGTGTTCTTCTTGAACTAGCAAATGTTATATATGAAATACTGTGAGATATTAATAGGAGAGAATGTTCAGATTCTAGTAAACAAATTTTTATTTTTTGTTATACATGTTTTTTTTTTGCTTATTTATTATGTTTCACTTCCCACCTCCAAAGAATAATTATGTGGATTTAAGATCTCCTAAGTACTAAGCCACATTGGGAGCATGGGACCTCCTGCCCTTGCTGAGGATGAGATAAAATGATGTAGAGA
Organism: Sigmodon hispidus; assembly: GCA_004025045.1. Classification (NCBI taxonomy): domain Eukaryota; kingdom Metazoa; phylum Chordata; class Mammalia; order Rodentia; family Cricetidae; genus Sigmodon; species Sigmodon hispidus. Next base: position 74,180 of record PVIH01005475.1, on the reverse strand, counting down.
AGAGAGAGTGATTGGAAGAAGTGGGAGGAAGAAATGAGCTTGAACAAGGGTATACACAAATAAAAAAATGACTTCATCCATAATGAAAAAAAGCAAAAAATCTCAGTAATTGTAATTTTACATAATCCCACTTAAATCTCATTTTGAAATTATTTTTATTGAAGCTTGCTCCTTGTGTTAAAAATCCTATTATTAAGGATCATCTTAAAGTTTTACATGAAACAATATGAGTTTCCATATTATGTATTCATTACATTCAGTGTACATAACAAAGATATGAATTTCACATGCTATCTAGCTCTTAATCGTCTCCAGATCCAGGAGCTGGGCTTTGCTTTCTACTTCCTTGGTAGCTGAAAGAGAATCAGTTGTGAAGACAAACAGGAGAAAGACCAGCAATATAATCTTGCTTCTCCAACTATCTTGGATTTTTGTCAAGTAAAGTAACAACAAAAACAACAACCAATAAAATCTTCTTATTGTCTGGAGATGGACTCAGAAGGCACTGTGGAGGTAGCGAGCAATGTAGCATTTGTAATGATGGACAGTTGGTGTTTGGTGTGTTTAATATCACACACTGTGAAAATTGTGCAAAAGACAGTATGGAACTCACCAGGGACAGAACTTCATCTCCTGGGCTGCCTCATGGAGAATCCCTTTCCGGGGGCTGGGTTCACACCCAGGGTCTAGCAGACTGGCCCTAGACTAAAACAGGGAGGGTGCTTCCCTATTGATTCCTAGCAGATGGGACTTCCTTCAGCCTGGCCCCACCTCCAGGGCAAACTGCTTCATCATAGATGGAAAGACAGATGTCTTTCAAACTCAGACCCAAATCCAGCATGAAGTCAGAGACCATGTAGACCACAAGTTCAGAACAGACAGGAGACACACAAGCCCAATAACTACAACTGACTAAGAGATGACTGTGAACAACTGAAGCAATGGGTAGACTCCAGTGCAATGATACATATAACAATATAAAGAAAAAAAAAGGCAACACAAGAAGAAACTGGCAGCTCTACAACATCAAAAGCTGAACAGAGCATTGAAGAGGAAACAGAAGGAAACAACCTCAAAAACACCTTTATGAAGATTATAGAAGCCTTAAAAGAGGATATAAAAAAATTCCTTAAAGAGATAGAAGAAAATGCAAACAAAAAATTAGAAGAGATGAAAAAATCCTTGAAGGAAAACAAAGAAAACCAAGAAAAGGATAATCAACAAATAAAAGAAACATTCCAGGAACTAAAAACTGAAGCAAAAACAATAAAAATAAAGGCACAGAGTGACACAAAGTTAGAAATGGAAAATATGAAGAAAAGAGCTGGAACTACAGATATAGGAATAACCAACAGAATCCAAAAGATGGAAGAGGGAATCTCTGGAGTGGAAGACTCAATAGTGGAAATAGATACATCAGTCAAAGAAAACACTAAAACCAAAAAAGCTATAACACAAAATGTTCAGGAAATCTGGAACACCATGAAAAGCCCTAACCTGAGAATAATAGGAATAAAAGAAGCAGAAGAATACCAGCTCAAAGGCATAGATAATGTATTCAATAAAATTATAGAAGAAAACTTTCCTAAATTAAAGAAGGAAATGCCTATAAAGATACAAGAAGCTTACAGAACACCAATTAGATATGACCCCCCAAAAAAGTCTGCTTGTCACATAATAATCAAGCCACACAACACACAGAACAAAGAAAAAAGATTTAAGAGCTGCAAAAGAAAAGCATCAACTTACCTATAAAGGCAAACCCATCAGAGTAACTCCTGACTATTCAGTGGAAACAATGAAATCAAGAAGGTCCTGGCTAGAAGTTATGCAAGACACTGAAAGAGCATGGCTGCCAACACAGACTACTATACACAGGAAAACTATCAGTCAACATAGATGGAGTAAACAAGATATTTCATGATAAAATCAAACTTTTTAAACAATACCTATCCACAAATTTGGCTCTTCAGAAAGCATTAGAGGGAAAACTCCAAACTATGGATCTAAGATACACCCATGAAACCATAAAAAATTAATAATCCCAAAGAAGAGAAGCTCAAAGAAAGGAAATACATGTAAGCTACCACCTAAAATAATAGGAAATAACAACCAGTGGTCACTATATCCCTTAATATCAATGGACTGAATTCACCTATAAAACAACATACCCTAACACAATGGATACAAAAACAGAAACCATCCTTCTGCTTCATAAAAGGAACACCTCAACCCCAAAGACAGACAGGCTCAGAGTGAAGGGTTGGGAAAAAATTCAAATAAATGGCCCCAAGAAACAAGCTGGTGTTGCCATCCTAATATCTAACAAAGTAGATTTTAAACTAAAATCAATTAGAAGAGACCAGGATGGACATTAATTATTCATCACAGGAAAAATTGGTCAAGATGTGATTTCAATCCTAAATATTTATGCCCCTAATATAAGGCCACCTATGTATATAAAAAAATACTACTAAAGCTCAAACCCCACATCAATTCTCACACTATAATAGTGGGAGACTTTAATACCCCACTTTCACCCTTGGATAGGTCAATAGACAGAGACTCAATAGATAAATAAGGGGGCCTAGCAAAGGTTATGATACAAATGGATTTAATAGATGTTTACAGAAGCTTCCATCCAAATGAAAAGGAATATACATATTTCTCAGTCCCACATGAAACATTCTCTAAAATTGACCACATAATTTATCATAAAGCAAATATCAATAAATACAAAAACTGAAATAATTGCTTGTATCATATCAGACCACCAGGGCCTAAAGTTAGAGTTCAACAACATCAAAAATCACAGAAAGCCTACCAACTCATGGAAACTAATCATCACTCAACTGAACCACATCTGAGTAAAGAAAGAAATTAATAAAGAAATCAAAGATTTCCTAGAGTTTAATGAAAATGAATCAGCAACATATACAAACTTATGAAACACAATGAAAGCAGTCTTTAAAGGAAAATTCATAGCACTAGGTGCCTCTATGAAAAATCTAGAGAAATTCTTTACTAGAGAACTAAGAACACAGCTGAAAACCTTACAGCAATTAAATGCAATCTACAACCACTGAACAGCTTGAGATCTGACACACCTTGGACTGGAACCTTGGAGCTCATATCCTCCAGAATAACACATAACCTAGTCTTGATATTAGGATGAGGAAATTGCACTTGCCTGAAGTGGATGGTGAACTAAGCTGCCTTGGGGCCTTGGAATCGCCTGCTCTTGCTGGGGAGGAGATAAAGAGATGGGGAGAAGAGAGAGTGACTGGGAGGAGCAGGAGGGGGAAGGGAGTTTGAACAAGGGGATACATGGATAAAAAAAATGAGACTTCATTTAAAAATAAATTTAAAAAAATCAAAAAAGACTATTGTTTACCTTTCGAGCCTGACGATAAGGCCCCATTGATGAAGAAGTTGCCTATACCATCAAACATGAAGAATTTAAGCTGGTGTCCAATGAGAATTACTATCTTGACTGACTAGCATTCATGACGTTTGAAGGGGTTTGTATACTACTGCAGAAAAATGTAATTAAAATTATCATTAATTAACAAACATTGAGCCCAAGAGGAATAAATTGACTTGAAAGTTATACACGTGCAGTAGGGGCACAGATGCTATGGGAGTAACCAGTCATTTACTTTTGTTAGATTGATGGCCCAGTCTATAAAAAAGAGCAAATACCTAGCATTAGATTGTTATCAAGGAAAGGAAGAGTAGAGCTGTAGAAAAATAATAATGCAAAGGATGACACAGAAAAGAAAATCTAGCCTCCACTTCTATTATACTTACCAGTTGCTGGTTTTGTTCTCATCATTTAATCTAATATTAAGTTCATTTTAGGCTTTTGTGATGTGTATTTCAACCATTTAGCTAGGGAAACTTCTTTGCATATATACAATGTTACTCCCTCACTTCTACTTTTTTTAAATAGAGTCCGTTCCTCATCTAAGAATTCTAATTTACCTGTAGATGGCCTTAATTTTCTGTTATTTTAGCTTAAAATTTCTAAGATGATTGTTTTCCAAAGGATTTTCATTGGAGAGAATAGAATGATAAAACTGCTTGTGTTTGAGATAAAGGAAATAAGTATCAATATTTTATTTTATGAAATTCAAATATATATTCCCAATTTATCAACTTAAACTAACATAAGAAAGGTAAAAATATAGAATTTTTCATGTATAGGAAATAGCTGAGTTTGTAGAGTACTTGCCAAATATTCTGGAAGTTCTGAGTTAAAAAACCTTAGCACACTATAAAACAGGGTATGATAGTACAAACCTGGATTTCACCACTTGAGAGGAAAGGTTGTGATTAGGAGTTCAAGGCCATTTTTCTCATACATAGCACATTTTAAATTAGACAAGAATACATTGAACCCTTTCTCAGCAAATAATAATAATGACAAATAAAAAATATATAGAATTTTGAATAAAAATGTAGTTTAGTCAACAAAATAAAAATATTTTGGGTCTTCACTAGTACTGTAATATATTTTTTTAAGAATAATTATTCTAAATTTAAATAAATTTGATTATTAACACAATATTATTGTTAACTATCTATTTTCTTTTTTAAAAAAAACCTTTATTTATTTATTATTTATTTGCCTTGGTGTTTGCCTGGAACTGGAACTACAGACAGTTGTTAGCTGCCATGTGGGTGCTGGGAATTGAACCCAGGTCCTCTGGAAGAGCAGACGGTGCTCTTAACCACTGAGCCATCTCTCCAGCCCCAACTATCTATTTTCTAATAGTGTTGGAATAACATTACAGAATATTTTTATTAATTTTTTGAAAATTTAATGCTTTAAGCATATTACCCCCAGCTTCTGTCACTAAAATCCTATCAATTCTTTCATGCTGTCCCTTTTTAACTCTGAAATTTTGTTTCTTGTTTATTCTTTTCTCCACTAAGTTTAGTTTTGCCAAACCAGTCTTGGGTTTCTGGCCTGACCTGGTGTGTGGTCAGCCTATCAGAGGTAACATCATTAGGTAAAACTGATACCTCTTCTCCCAGTAGCTCTCAAGTTTCAAAAGTTTCTGGGCTAGTGATAGGACGTGTCTACTATTCACTGAAAAATTGTATGGGTGAAGATTGAAAAGTTTTATACAGGCTATTACAATCACTGCGAGCTGATATTTGCATCTGCCTGCTGTGTGTAGAAAATCCCTGTTTCCTTGTTATTTTCTACCACCTCGGGGTCTTGTGCTATTTCTGACTACCTGTCTTCCACTAAGATATTTGAAACTTGAGAAGAGGGGTGTTACATGACTGTCCAATAAACAGTAAATTTGATAAGTTGGGAAGTTCTGTGTTTATTTCTATCTGGTGAAAACAAAACAGTTCTTCTGGTGAGATATGAGAAATTCTCTGATTTATGAGTGTATCAATGGGTCATTAAAACATTTTAATACTATGTCCATTTAGTAGAATAATAATATTTAGTTTTTCCCTATGACCTATCTAGCTAGAGGTTGCTGAACCCTTCAATAGTTACAAGCATGGGTTCTATCTTGTGGAGAAGAACTTTGATCCATGTAGAACATGGTTGATTACCCTCATAACATTTGTTTCACTATTGTGCAACTGGGCTCAACTTACCTATCAAGACAGACTTTGTTGTAGCTTGAAGCATCCACACATGACTGAGATTGAGGCATATCTCTTTCCTCCACAGCTTGCATTCTGCCTTCCAGCACCCTGGACCAGGAGGAATAATATTTCCATACACAAGGTTTCCATACACAACAGCTCAAGTATCTGGTATTTCAGCTTTAAATTGTATGTTCATCAAAATGGCTCATTACTAGTATCCTATTATCTTGAAGTCCTTATGTCCAATGGCTTAGTTATGAATGTTGAAAGCTGAAGAAAATATATAGATCTAGAAGAAACAAATGAAATAAAATTATTCTTTATTATTATCATATTACTATTTTATTATTTTTAACAATTACTTTATTCTGGATTCAAAAATTTAATGTTCTTTTCCACTTTCTTATTTATGTGTATGAATAAGAAATTTTTCAAATATCTATTTTATAAAAGTCAGTTTTTAATTCCTTCCTTTGAAATCAGCATAATTGCCTTATCTCCTCCTAATATCCTTGTATTTAATAAAAACTTGTCAGGATGTGAACTCAAGAATTTAGCATTTTAATAACATTATAAATTTTTTTCTGTCACTAATTCTACTTTGACATGGTATAATAAATCAAATAAAGCAAAAATATTATAAGTGCAAGCAGAAAACTGAAGAAATTTTAAGTTACTTTTATGTTTGTCTGTTTTGATTTTAGGCAGTGGTGTGGACTATAACTTCTCATGTGGCACCAAAAGACTATAATACAGCAAAAAGTAAATTTTCTCAAAGAGTGGTTTATCCTGAAGTCACTAAGAGGTTTCTCACTCCGTTATCTTGAGCATTTTGGTTTAAAAGAAATTGCAGACAAGGAATCAAATGCTCTAAATTTTACTATTTGTAGCACTATCATTGACAAACATGAAATTATGTAGCTTAGATTTGACTGTTATTTCACATAATAATCCTTAGTCTCCAAGACAATCACCTGCCCTTGCATCTGTGGTGTACTTTCAGTCTTTTATTATCTTATCATCTCTAGTTATTAAAAAATATCCTTTGTCTTTTTTCTACAACTCATGTGTCCTCAGTTCTAATAAGTAACCTTCATATGGTCCTTTCCTGTTCTAATTATAGATGGCAGTGATAACCATACAAACTAGCTGTATGACATCAGAGTACTAGCCTGAACATCATTTAACAAGTAGCAATAGTACAGTTCATATCCTTTGTATTATTTAAATAAAAAATACTATTATTTTGTATAAAACATGAAAGAAGAATGAATGACCACAATGGCTTACCAGAATTAAAATGGTATGACTTAACTGAAATATCCCTAACTCTATGATCTCTATATGTGCACAAATATTAATAAATTTTATAACAAAATATAAAATTGCATGTAAACACTCATCATAGTTTCTAAGATAAGAACATAAGATGATAGAAATTTGCTGAATATCTGAACTTAAAGTTCATAAAAATGTTAACTACACGTTATAAAGAAGAAACAAACAGGATTAGATTGTTGCATCATTTTTCTCTATCTTGGTCTTGAGACTAGTTTTTCATTTTGGCTGAATGTCACTTAATTGTTTTATTTCCTATTTCTGTATGGAACAGCTGATTCAGGAAACTTTGAGTTTTAAAAGTGATGATTGTGAAACAGAAAGTAAATATCGAGGACATACAAATTAAAACTATGAATTTTGACTTACTGTTTGACTCTGCCTTCAGAGCAGACAATTTTATTGTTTGTTGATAATCACTTCAGTTGGATTTGAATTATGCAATGTGTACACCAGTTCTTATTCTAGGAGATTGACTTCCCAGACACGCTGGCTCCAAGAACCTAAATTACACTACCAAAAGATATAAAAGATTCTTCATCACAGCTGTATATTAGTATCCCACATAAAAACAACTCTTCTATAAATATGGATTTAGACTCTACTTTGGTTGATTATATTTGTTGTGTCTCAACAAAAGCACTGTGTGTGTGTGGTCTTGGTCTTGGTCAAGCATTAACTAAAAAGACATTGAAAGCAAAGCTCTGTATTGTAAACACTTCTGAGAATTACTAAAGTTTACTATAACATTTATATCTGAAAGATTCCTAAGTGATATGCCTTTGGTGTGATATTTTTCAGATATGAACAAGAATAGTAATACAGCTTCTCATGTTCCAATTGATTCCTATGTTTTCATGAGACAGAACATAGAAATGATGATATTTATACTATTAGTTCTTTCAATGAAGACTGCTCAAGCCCTTAAACCCATTTTCCTGGTAAGAAACCAATCTTGTTGTAGGAAATGAGCTGTGAGGAAGTGTAGGTAAGACATGGCAGAAGAAAGGGATTTGTGAAAGTGGCTTTGCCTTCAAATAGCAACTATTTACCTACAACCATTCATGGATATATATATATATATATATATATATATATATATATATATATTAGTATCGACAGAGAAAAAGCACTTGCCATATTATCTTGAAACAAATAAATCTCATGCTTGATAAGGCACCTTATACTACTGCTAGTCTGTTTTGGGATGAGGGCCATAAACACAATGATGGTTACAACAAAATGCCAATAATTGCTATTTTTGATATATTGTGTATTACTAAAATGCCCAAGTCATCATTTTGAGTATCATATCTTATGCCTGTACAGAAATATTGTGTACATTTAATCAGATCTGGAACCAAGGGGGAATGAGTATTAATTCTTAGCTACTATTACATTATTATATTATTAGTAGTAATTGAGCCATATCACAGGCACTGGTGTGTTAGTAATTATACTCATTTCACTCTTCAGTTCTTCAGTAGTGTTTATGCATCTGGAATAGATAATCAGTTCATTTATTAAAAGAAATGATAATATATTTTTACTAAAATATCATAAGTCAGAATTCAGTCTCTGTTTAGGAAAAAAGATGGGTTAGCTACCTCAAGGAAAATGGATATGAAATGTAGCAGAAATGTCATTTACAAACATATATAATAGCAACAGATTAAAAATGACATGGTAAAGTAGCAATGTTTGTGTGTAGAGATCATTTAACTTATGTTGAGTACAATATTGTTAATTGTTGGGTAACAACATTATATTTAAATTGAAACACCCTTTCCTGAAGGGAGTTGGGAGACTTACTAGTCTTAGAAATCTCTGAAAATTTACAAGATTCTTAAAGTGGGTGAAACTTACTACATTCATAAAGCCCTTCACTGAAGTTATATAAGCGGCAATGAACTTCTTAGTAGAGAGGATTCTAGTGGGGCAACATACAGACTGAGCATAGAACACCCTTAATTCAGCTTTTATTAGTCACCCTTTCTAGGGTAAACTTTCTACTTATTCACCCGGTTCCTCATGTTCCTGTATTTAATTCCAGTCATTTCATTGGTCATCAACCTAGATTTGAGTAGAATTAGTCCATCATTGACCTGCTATTTGTAGTGAACAGACACATTTTCCCTTATCCCTCAAAGAACAGTCCTATAATCGAATCCTAAATTAGATTTCCATTGCCGCTTTCTAAAAGGAAGGACTCATGGTCAAGAGCCTCTTTTTCTTGGTTTTCAGGACAGCTAACAACTCTCTTACTTGCTAATCTTTACAAATTAAGAACAATATAACAATACACCAGTTGTCTGTACTTCTTAGCTGCCTGCTGATCCAGCCCAGGCACCTTTGATTAGACAATGAATTTATATCCAAACATTTCCAAGATGTCCTCGAAGCAGGAAGCAGTTTTCCCCTTCTTTTCTGGGTTCTTTAAAGGAGAGAGCTGTTACAGATGGAGAGCCAAGCCAAAATAAAAAAAAATAATAATAATCAGAAGTATTTGATCAAAGAAAACACTTGACATAGAAAGCATAGACAAAACTAAGTTTCTCCACATGAACTTACTTAATAAAAGTATCAGCATCAAGAAATAAATATTTGAAGAATCAAAGCTAAGGGGCTAGAATACCTCAGGGCACTTGAATCTGCTATGGTAGATTTAGACAGTTTTTAACCAAAAAACACTTTAAAAATCAAGTACAAATCTCATATCAATTTTATCACACTGTCATGTATTAGTTCACTACAACAACATAGGGTGAGAAATGAACTGCTTCATAGCTCTGGATATCAGTGAGGATGGATCTTCTTGAAGGCTGTGAGTCTACCTGTTTTAAGTGTCTCCACTGCACATGTTTTAGATTTAGTGGAGGCTCTGAGAATCAGTCGGTTACCTGACTCTTTTACCTGGACTCTGTGCATGCTGAGGGTTGTGAAGGTATGTCTCCCTTACCTGGGTTTTGTGTCTAAGTTTGATAATATGGGATTTATCACCCTGAGGTTTGATTTCACCCCACATAATGTTCAATCAAGTTTCTATGTCCAATTATAGTACATTCTATGTACAAAAGAGTACATTCTTTATAATGGATTGCAAGCCCATTCTGTTTTCACATAAATTTATATTCTGATGTCAGTATTTCAAAATTCAATAGGTAGTATAATCTTACCCTATTATGAATGTTATGTGTGGTTATAATATATTATTATATTATGTAGTGTATGCTTTAGTGACTAGCTTATTTTCAGTGAAATATCATAATAATTATCTGTCAATTCAGGAAAATTGCTCATTCTGTGTCAATATTAGCAGCTTTAGCATCAAATTCAGAAATTCTTATTTGCATTCTTACTGATTCCCTTGGTTTACCCCCACCCCAAAAATAGTCTCTGATGGAGTTTCAAGGCAAAGAGGTTTTTACCATCTTCTACCTTTAAGCCAATTTGTATATTGACTTATATATTATTCATATTTCCATTTATCTTTGAGTTTCTTCTTTGAAGACTTTCCAGTTGTGAAGAATGTTTGGGTTAACAAGGAAAAGTCCAAATTAAAGGAAGCTTGTGGTTTGGCAATTTAAAATTATTTAAAAGTAGCCTGGCTGAAACATCCTTCCACTGCCAAGTTCTGACTTGTTTTAATATCTTTATTATATCAGGAGAAGCCTGCAGATATTTAGCTATTAAGGATGGCTATTACAAGGAACAAATATAGGGATGTTTTACTCTAGGGTGTTGTACATTTGCTGAGAATGGGGTAATTAGAGCACATATTCAGCTCATATTGTAGATAGAGTAGTGAAGGGAACAGGGGAACAATGTCCTTGTTTCTTTATCTGCATAATGAAGGCTTCATTTTCATGGCAATTGTGAGTTTATAGTCACAATAATGGAGTGTTAAACCAAAATTCAAATTTATTCAAACCTCTGACAGTCTATCCTTCCTTTGGACATTCTTAAATGCTGTTGAAGACATGCTAATTTGGGTGAGTGGGGTAGATTATGTTTAAATTTGAAAGGATTGGCAAATTATTAGATTTACTGTTCAGAATGTTAGCTGTGTGAACAAATAATAAAAAGGATCAAAGCTACATAAACACACAGAAAAACTAATGGTCTTTCAAGTGGAAGCAAGTTCTACTTGATATATTTGGAAATTTACGAAATAGATGTTACTATGTCTGTGGCATGCTGATGTATTTATATAGATAAAATATTGCTATATAGATGAGAGAGATGATAGATAGATAGATAGATAGATAGATAGATAGATAGATAGATAGATAGAGATAAGATAGGTAGATAGATGGGCCCTGGAGATAGTCTCTCTCCAGAGTCTCCTCCCTAGAACTTCTTTAATATCTTTATATAAAATTGGCAAGGGTCTGTCAGGAATCTTCCAACTTTTAGCTTCTTCAAACTTTTACCTCTTCTACCTAAGGAGACTTTTTCCTAGAGAAAAATTTTGATCCAGAGGAAACTAGGATGCAATATGTAAACTGCTTTTCTACAGATTTGGTAAGGTATTACTTGATGACTACTGTGCATTCATTTCAACAAACCACACTATGCAGCCATTGATATTGTTTATTTGATTGATTTACTCTCTTTAGAGATGAAATAAGTTGGCTACAACAAAATATATAATATTTCTTCCACCTTGTCCATCTCCTTTAAAATTATATATGCAGCCTGAATGACACCCACAGGTCTAAGCTAACTTATGAAAATGGAAAATCTATGAAGCTATCAATGAATAAAATTACTACCCCCATAAACTACCTGCTAGTATCAGACTGATTACTAATTTTCATAGACTTCTTTACACCAAGTTGAATCACTGAATGAAATTTATATACTTCACTTAGACCTTACTGGTACTTCCTAAAATATTCTGTCCTGAGAAGTACATATTTTATTATTTTCCAACTAACCATGTACATCAAGCTCCAGTCTGCTAGCAGGGCCTTGAACCAGGAAAATACTAAGTTCTTCTACTTCTCATTCAGTTCAGTTCAATTGTCTTAATCTTACCATGGAGATTTGCAGGATAGTTCACTGTCTTAGGCAAACTGATGTAGACGTATGTATGTCTGAGTGTATGTGTATTTGTGTGTGGGTACATATACATGCCTGTGAAGATGTGTGCCTGCCTATTTTAAATAAGTCATTCAAAAGTGATTAAATTTTCTACTTTAGTTTGCTTGAGCTCCATGAATTTATTTTCATTGCATCTGTACTTGAAACAGCTTAAGTTTCTTCTGTAATTTTAAATTAAATTATATTTTATTGGTTGCAACCATGGTATCTGCCCCTGTTTGTTTACATTACTAATGTCAGTCTTCAAAGAGATCTAGAGCTGTTAATTACAGTTGAATTATGCAGATTGGACCACACATGCAATTGTTTGTTTCTTCAACCATATTATTTTGCTACTGTAAAAAGGAGAGACAAACTGTCCAGACTATAAAAGATTGCATCGTGTCATGTGAGGTTAGCAGGATAGATCAAAGAGATCTATTGTATGTTATTGCTCATTTCAAATTATAGAACCAATAGTTCCCACTATGGCTTCCACTGTTCTTGGTAGCTGAACTGATTAAACAGTAAAACACCAGCATAATTCTCCCTAGGATTTCATTCTGGATACACGAAAAGAATGAACATTTCATTTCTGAAAGTTTAAAAAAGCTATCTCAAAAGATCTTTTACTAAAACTTAAAATATATACAGTTGTTCATTATCCACTGTTTGACATAATCTTTGTTTGAATTCTCTCTTTTCTCATAATAAATATTTTATATGACATAATTGCAGCCGAAAATTTATATTTTAGAAGAATGGTTAGGAAACACTTTAAAAAGTTTCAAGCATGACTTGCAATCATTTTTTGTTTGTTTGTTTGAAAATCAGTTTTTCATACCCCAGTTCTGAATGTTATTCTTCATCTATTTTTTAAAAGGTATTGTCTCTCTTTAAAAAAATTCCATACTGTAGTAGTTTGAATGTAGTGGGCCCCCAGAAGCCCACATGAAATGGCATTATTAGGAGGTGTGTGGCATTGTTGAAGAAGCTATGTCTTTATTGGAGGAAGTGTGTCACTGTGTTGAAAGGCTTTGAGGTTAAACACATGGTCAATCAATACTTAGTATCTCAGTTAACTTCCTTTTGCCTACAGAGCAAAGATATAAGGAATCTCTGTTCTTTCTCCAGCATACCACCCTGGATCTAAGCCCTAAGCCAGTAAAATATTTTATCCTTGAACCCAGAACCAAAAAGAAATTGCCTTGACTCTGAAACTAGAGCACAAAAACACAAAAGAACCAGGGAAAGAAAAACACTTTAATCATGAAACTTAAAACCAAATCAGGGTAAAAAGAAAAGGAAAAGATCTGACGAATCCCCACTCTGGAAGTCTCCCTAGAAAGCTCTGTCCCCCAAGAAGCCCTATTAAGTCCTGAGCCCATATTCCTTTCTCACTGTCTTCTCCCACCCCTGACTGATGCAGCTACCTTCTCCTGGATCCTTCCCTCCCAATAAACCTGTTGAATGAGGTTTGAGTGAAGATCTTCTTTAGTGGGAGCAGCAGCAGCAGAGCCTGGACAAAGATCAGCTGAGGGAGTGAAGCTGTAACACACTCGCCACCCAGGGGACTTTCCCTGGCTTGGCTGAGTTGTTACATTCTCTGAACAGTGCTGGCCACTGTAGCATCTTTGCTAGGGAGGCCCTCCCTTGCCAGAACAGAGCTGTTAATATTGGAGAATCCTTTCCCTGAAATAGGGCTGTAAGCTGCTAGCCTTACTGTGGCCTGTCGTGTTCATTTGCTCCCAAATGCCTGAATGTTTTTCCATTCAAGCTGCAGTGCGCAGTGTACCTGGGCTCATAGCTGCCAGAATCTCTTTCCATCTGGGCTGCACTGGGATGCACAAATACCTACACTCCTTCCCGTGTATTTATGCTTAGATTTTTTACTTGCTTCTAAGCTGTTCTGCCATAGACCAGAACAATTGTTTTATCATCCAATGGTATTCACAGCATACACAAAGACATTCTACATCACAATTTGTGATTAACTTTATTATTGTCTTAAATTACAATTTCCACCCTGGAGCAAAAGTCCCATGGCAAGGAATCTATTTCTTCTGAGACCTCTGATATTTAAAGGGAAACCTTGTTTCACAACTCAGAAAAGACCAGGCTAAGCCAAAATATGACATGAGAAAATGTCAGGAATAGCTCTTTGTCTATCAAGCCATGGGGGAAAAAAACCACAAATCCCTATCTCTAGGGACAGTGTCTAATAAATACTTTCTACTGAGCATGCTCATTAGTGTTTGAGTGCTCTCCCATTAGAAAGCAAAATTTTGCTGCTCCTTTCGTGTTTCAGCTTCCTAATAGGCCTGCATACCTTCTCAGAGTCTAATCCCCATGTATACATGCCAAGCCAAAAATCTCTTACCCTTATAATTTACACTTTTAAAATTCTTGAAGCTATAGTACTGAAAAAGGAAGATTCTCTGCTGGCTTGGGAGACAGATGTACAACAATTTTGAAACCATACAGAAGAAGGCAACAGCTCCATCTAATAATGCAGCTTATACGTCTCTAAAAAAGGTTTACCACTCATTCTGACATTCCAGGAGCTCTTGGGTATAGAAACAAGACTTTATCATTACACAGCTAATATTGTACTGCATATCATTCTTCATAAGTTCCCAAACTGTTGTACAGATTAGGGGACTGAAGACATTACAGTGTTTCCATACAAAGAAGTAACTTGAAAATGGATGAGAGTGGGGCAAAATAAGGTAACAAAATTGTTATTACTCTCTGATATTCACTGAAATTTTAGAAATCTTTCATCTAATGACATTCCTTAGACCCCAGCAAACACACATCATAATTCTCACTTTACTATCCAATGAAAACTCTTTTATACAGTGTAGCAAAAACCAAACCAACACAAATCTTAATTTTCTATAATTCTGATAATTATTATATTTTTATTCATCAAATATCTTTAAACTTTTCATCAAAATTAGTGTACGTATATATGTGTATATGATTTGCGTAGAGTGCTTAATAATTCAGAATTTGTATAAACATATTAACAATTATGTATACATTTACAATTTAGAAATACAGAATGCTGTCATTATGGGTTATTTCCTCCCCGTCTTTATGCAGGTGTGATTGGTTTTGATCTATTGCTGCCCCTACCATTGCAAACTGTCCTTTATAGCCAATGATAATATATTATAGTGGGTCACAATAACTAGCATAGCAATGGCCATCAGATCCCTGTTTTGCATTACGTGAGAGCTTAATATATGTGTGACCAATTTGATTGTTAATCTCAACAAATGAAATCTCAATAAATGCTGATGAATCATATGCCAACAGATCACTGAGTAGTAGAAATAGAAGCCCTAAAGAATATTTGTTACATTTTCGATAGGTGTTGAGGGAATGATCTCCATACTAGACTAACATATATAGTGGTAGGGTTAGGCTCATTTGCACTGCTTTGCAAGGATAATGAACATCAAAAGTCATTAAAGAACTTCTCATGATAAAATTGAGAATAGGCATGAAGGGAGTAGGTAGATACGTTGTATACAAATGACTAAGCAATATAATACCTTCCTCATCTTTTACCACAAAGATATGCATATAATTAAAATTATTTTCTACAATAAATATCATGCTATGATAAGAAATACTAATAAGTGAAATGAAGAGAAGATTCAGCAGATAATCTTCTCTTGGAGAGAACCTAAGTTCATTTTCCAGTACCCTCATCAGACAGTTTACAAACGTTTAACTCCAGCTACTGGGAGAATCCATCCTCTACGGCTTCTGTGGGCACTAGAACTCATGCACACATGCCCACACATAGACTCCCACTCATACACATAAAACAAAGTAATAAAAATAAACCTTTAAAAATACCAAAAATTATTTATATAAGTGTTACAAAAATTGAAGGGCAATTAAATTCACCAATTAGAAGTCCCACATTAAAATTACTTTAAAATGAAAGATGCCTCCTACTTTCATTCTAATGATCTTAACATTCTGGAATTCATATATTTTGAAATTTTATCAGTTACCCAGATAATTGTTATAGCAATTGACTTTATACTTAGTTTCTATTTTTCTTTATTCATTACTCTATTTTTAAATTTTTTTGCTACTTCTCCTTCTCCTCTTCATCCTTTTCCTATTTTTTATTCATCATTTGAGACAGTATATCCCTGTGTAGCCCTGGCTGTTCTGGAATTTGCAATACACATTTGGATGGTCTCGTACTTACAGAATTCACACCATCACTGCTTTCTAATTGATGAGATTAAAGTATGTGCCATCAATGGAAGCTAGGGAGACATAGATGTATCCTTATAAATACTCTATAGTGCTCCCTTATTTCTCTGTCACAAATTTAAAATAACAATATTATTTTGTGTATTATAGTGAACTTCTATTCCCTTTCAGACTTATTCGAGCATATATGTAAAATGTAATAACTAAAGATACTTGCTAAGAGTTACATACTTCCTTTGAAATGCAAATACAACATTTAAAACTTTAGATATAACATGTAACCAACAGAATAGTTGACTACTCTTGTGTGTTTCATAGCATTAGAATATTTTCATGACTCCACTTTATCATAATCTGACCTGTCTGTTTTTATTACTAATAATGTTGAGCATCATTTACAGCTATTTATTAACAAGAAAATACACATTATATCATTAAATTGCTTCCAGTTCTAGTGCCATTTTTATTAAGAAAAGTAAGGCTCTTTACAGATGAAAATCCTCCTTTTGCTTAGCCTTTCTTGGAAATTGGTCAAACACTTTTAGAATGTGTGATGGCACATACAATAGAGCTCTGTCACATAAATATGACTCAGGGGTTGATAATCTCTGAAAACTGCTTTGAATAATTGTGTTCTCATTAGGATCAGAGTTATTTTTATAATTTCCTACAGGAAATATTCAAGACAGCCCAGGGTTCAAAAGAAAGGACAGGAAGGAAAGACATGAAGGTTATTTGTGAGTTAAGTTCTGTGAAATTGTCTCTTTGTCATCATGCAATTTTAAGGACTGGATTGTTATTGTCAAGAAGGAAGATTCTATTAAATTTAAAAACCTGATACTGAAAAGATTTTTATCACATGCTAAAATTATTTCATAGGAATATTCCATCTGTACCATTAGGAAAATAAACATTAAAAAATTAAGAATCTACATTTTTAAGCATGATTATTCTATTGAAAAAAATATTTAGAAAGTAACATATAAGAATGTTAATTATAAATAATACTCAAACAAATTAAGACTTTGTATCCCTATGGACATTTCAAGCACAAATCAATAAAGTTTGATGTAGGTAAGCCATTTTTAAAATGGTCTGCAAATAAGATGTTCTTGGAACAACTAGAATGAACAGATAATGCTGCTAAATTGTACTGGTCAGTCTGATAAG
Source organism: Sigmodon hispidus (assembly GCA_004025045.1). Classification (NCBI taxonomy): domain Eukaryota; kingdom Metazoa; phylum Chordata; class Mammalia; order Rodentia; family Cricetidae; genus Sigmodon; species Sigmodon hispidus. Next base: position 56,723 of record PVIH01005475.1, on the reverse strand, counting down.
CAATACTACACAATCAAAATCTAGTCTTAGGATTGAGAGTGAACACATGTTACTTAAATTCTTCAGAAAGGCTGTTGTGTATTGGCAAATCCTTGCACTCCTTGAAGAATAAGGTACAGGCTCAAAGTAGGAAAAGACATGCTGTTCCAAATAACAATAAGAATGGGAACTGAGCTGTGTCACATCCTGAAGTTTCTTTAACTCATTTTTATCTTTGCAGTTTACTTCATTTCCCTTCCCAGATTAGAACAAAATTCAAAATTTATTTATAGTTTTATTTAGCTAAAAGTAAATGAAAAGAAGGTCAAGTTACCTACAATGTCTCATGCATTCTTCTGCCTTTAAATTGTAAAAACAACCTTCCCCATAAAGGATATTGGAATTGTGTTCTCAGCTTATTCCTCTAAAGAGAAGCTTAGTATGTGTATAAGACAGGTCATTTTAGGATGATTTAGAAGGCATGGCATACCTCACAGTAAAGTTAAATAGCTTATTGGAATAGAAACAAATTGAATTTTACAAAAATATCATTGAAACAAATTCTGATGAGAAATCCCAAATCAAACATCCAAAACAGTTTTTTTTCTGTAGAAATACATGTGTAATTTTCAAAGGGGACCTGAATATCTTTTCTACAACAAAATCAGAACCATCAAAAACAATCATTACTGAATTTTTGCTACTGAAATCTATAGACTCTTCTGACTTTGTTATTGTCGCACTGTAAAATCTATAAAGTTTAGCTACTATCTGTGAGCCACTGAATTAGTCAATTAAAACTAGAAACAGCATTATGGACTTATTGTCTCAGACACTGAACTTGGAACATTCTGTAGGTTAATAGGGCAACTTCCATGCCCTAAGTTGATACACTGCTCTGTCAAATATGAAACTGCTTAAGAAATTTGTTCAGCCATGTGTCCACCAGTTTGTTGCAAACACCCCAAAATACTGATGGCTTTTGTATAATGAAGTGCTTAAATGATTCATACATTTTAGATCAATCTCAATAGAAAACAGTAAATGAAAAAGTACATCAGATCTTGCATGGCCACCCAGCCTCCAACTGCTCAAACAGAGAAGGACTGAGGACTCTGAAAGCCAGACTCAGACTCCGCCCAAAGGTGAGGTTGGGTCAGTAGGCCCCAGAACCTGAATCCTTGCCAGGAAAAATTGTCTTCTGGTTGGGTTCCGGTTCCAGGACCAGGGGCTGTCTGTGGAGCATGTCCCCACATATTACGTAGCAGACAGACATAAACTTTGACTGTCAGGGTCCCCCAGCTGTTGCTAAGAAAAGGGATCTTGCATGATCACCCAGCCTCCAACTGCTCAAACAGAGAAGGACTGAGAACTTGAAATTCAGATCCCTGCTTGAACAGAGTTAGAGACTGAGCAGACCCCTTGCTCAGAGGTGAAAGGAGACACACAAGCCCGCTTGCCACAACTGACCAGGAGTCACCTAATCGTGAACCACTAAAGCCATGGGCAGACACCAGTGCAAAAATATATATAATAATATAAAGAACAACAAGGAAACTCCAGAAAAAAGTGGAGGTTCTACAACTACAAGACCTGACCTGAGCAATGAAGAGGAAACAAAAGGAAACAACACCAAAAATACATTTATGATGATCATTGAAGCCCTCAAAGAAGGTATGAAAAATTCCCATAAAGAAATAGAAGAAAATACAACCAAAAAATTGGAAGAGTTGAACAAATCTTAAAAGAATCATGCCAGGAACTAAAAGCTGAAATAGAAGCAATAAAAAAGGCACAAAATGAGGCAAAGATGGAAATAGAAAACCTGAAGAAAAAAGCTGGAACCACAGATACAAGCATAACCAACAGAGTTCAACAGATGGAAGATACAATCTCTGAAGCGAAAGACTCAGTAGATCAAATTGCTATTTCAGTCAAAGAAAATACTAAAACCAAAAAAGCCATAACACAAAATGTTCAGGAAATCTGGGAAATCATGAAAAGACCTAATTTGAGAATAATAGGAATAGAAGAAGGAGAAGAATACCAGCTCAAAGGCACAGATAATGTATTCAATAAAATCATAGAAGAAAACTTTCCTAACATGAAGAAGAAAATGCCAATAAAGATGCAAGAAGCTTACAGAACACCAAATAGATATGACCCCTAAAAAATGTCAGCACGCCACATAATAATCAAGCCATACACCATACAGAACAAAGAAAAAAATTTAAGAGCTAACCCTAACCTTAAACCTAACCCTAACCCTAACTCAATTAGAAGGAGTAGACAGCAGAAGATAATCAAAATTAGAGCTGAAATCAATACAATTGAAGGAAAAAGAACAATACAAAGAATCAATGTATCAAAGAGTTAGTTCTTTGAGAAAGTCAACAAGATATATAAGCCCTTATCCAAAGTAATCAAAAAACAGAGAGAGATTGTCCAAATCAACAAAATCAGAAATGAAAAGGGGGACATAACAATGGACCCCCAGGAAATCCACATAATTATCAGATCATACATTGAAAATCTGTATTCCACAAAAAGGAAAACCTAGAAGAAATGGACAGCCTTCTTGACAGATATCATCTACCAAAATTAAATGAAGATCAGATTAATTACTTAAATAGGCCTATAAACCTTAGGAATATTGAAGCTGTCATTAAAAGCCTCCCCAAAAATAAAAGCCATGGTCCAGATGGTTTCAGTGCCGAATTCTACCAGACATTCAAAGAAGAATTACTACTGTTACTCCTCAAACTATTTCACACAGTAGAAACTGAAGGAATATTGCCAAATTTCTTTTATGCGGCCACAATTAACATAATACCCGAGGCACTCAAAGACACAACAAAGAAGAAGAACTGTAAACCAGTCTCCCTCATCAATATTGATGCAAAAATTCTCAACAAAATTTTAGCAAACCATATTCAAAAATGTATAAAAAATATCATCCAACAGGACCAAGTAGGCTTCATCCCAGAAATGCAAGGCTGGTTTAACATATGAAAAACCGTAAACATTATCCATCATATAAACAAACTAAAGGAACAAAACCACATGATCATATCCTTAGATGCTGAAAAAGCCTTTGACAAAATCCAACACTCCTTTATGATTAAAGCCCTGGAGAGATCAGTAATACAGGGAGAATATCTAAACATAATAAAGACAATTTACAAGAAGCCAACAACCAGTATCAAACTTAATGGAGGAAAAAATCAAAGCAATCCCACTAAAATCAGAAACTAGACAAGGATGTCCTCTCTCCCCTTTTCTTTTTTTTTTTTTCCTTCTTTATTTTGTATTTATCAAAAAAACACAGTAAAATGAATTTAAAATGCTGAAAAGTTAACAATAACTATAAACAGGATAAGGATCATAAGCATGGCTTATCAAGGGTGGTAATGCAAATAAGATTGCTACACATATATTTACATTGTGTTCAGCTTTCCCTCTGAATTTTTTTTCCATCCCTGTATATCCTTATTCAAGGTCCCTTCCCCCTCCTACCACATCAGTTCATTTTTCTTCTCTGCAACTTCCCATCCCCTCCCTGGGCAGAGAGCAGACAGTTCTTTGGTCGAACTGACCCAATAATGCTTGGATCAGTTTCCACTCCTGGACAAATCCAGTTTTGTACCCCCTCCCTCAAGAGTGAGTCTGGTGTTCCTATAGTTGGAGTGGGGTTCGAAGGGTCAATCCAGGATGTTTCTGTTCCCAAGCTGTTCAGTGGCTGTGGTTTGCCGCTTGGGCATGTTTGGCTTTTTTTCTTGTTTGTTTGTTTAGAGACCAATAATGAGTGAGTACATTCCCTGCTTATTTCTCTGAGTTTGTGATACCTCGCTCAGAAGGATATTCTCCAAATCCATCCATTTGCCTGAAATTTTAGGTTGTCATTTTTTCTTACTGCTGAGTAATATTCCATTGTGTAGATATACGACAGTTTGTTAATCCATTCCTCAGCTGAGGGGCATCTAGGTTGTTTCCAGGTTCTTGCTATTACAAATAATACTGCTATGAACATAGTTGAACTAATACCTTTTGAGTGTGAATGTGCCTCTTTAGGGTATACACCCAGAAGTGGTATTACTGGGTCCTTGAGGAGATTGATTCTCAATTTTCTGAGAAACCGCCATATTGCATTCCAAAGTGGCTGAACAAGCTTACACTCCCACCAACAATGGAGGAGTGTTCCCCTAGCTCCGCATCCTCTCCAACATAGGCTGTCATCTGTGCCTTTTATCTTAGCCAATCTAACAGGTGTTAGGTGGTATCTGAAAGTTGTTTTGATTTGCATTTCTTTGATGGCTAAAGATGAAGAGCACTGTTTCAGGTGCCTTTCAGCCATTCATAGTTCCTCTGCTGAGAATTCCCTTTTTAGATCTGTACCCCATTTTTTGATAGGGTTATTCAAGGTTTTGGGCTCTAAATTCTTGAGCTCTTTATATCCCCTTTTCAATTCAATATAGTTCTTGAAGTTTTAGCTTAAGCAATAAGAGAACAGAAGGAGATTAAGGGTATACAAATTGGAAAAGAAATGAAACTATCTCTATTTGCACATGATATGATTATATACATAAGTGACCCACAAAATTCTTCCAAGGAACTGCTACAGCTGATAAACACCTTCAGCAATGTAGCAGGATACAAGATTAACTCAAAGAAATCAGTAGCCCTTCTATACACTAAAGATGGAAGAGCTGAAAAAGAAATAAGAGAAACATTACCCTTCATAATAGCTGCAAATGGTATTAAATACCTAGGGGTAAATATAACCAAAGAAGTAACAGATCTATTTGACAAAAATTTTAAATAACTAAAGAAAGAAATTGAAGAGGATATCAGAAAATGGAAAGATCTCCCATGTTTCTGGATAGGTAGGATCAACATAGTAAAAATGTCAGTTCTGCCAAAAGTAATCTACAGATTCAATGCACTGCCCATCAAAATCCCAACACAATATTTTTTGGACCTTGAGGGAACAGTACTCAATTTCATTTGGAATAACAGGAAAGCCAGGATTGCCAAAACAATTTGCTCATCAAAAGAACCGCAGGAGGCATCACCATCCCTGACTTCAAGTTATACTATACATCTACAGTAATAAAAACAGCCTGGTACTGGCAAAAAAGCAAACTTGTGGATCAGTGGAATAGAAATGAGGATCCAGACATTAGCCCCAAAGCCTATGAACACCTGATCTTTGATAAAGAGGCACAAAATATTCATGGAAAAAAGATAGTATATTTAACAAATGGTATTGGCATAGCTAGATGGTAGTGTGTAGAAAAATGCAAATAGATCCAAGCCTGTCACCCTTCACAAAACTCAAATCCAAGTGGATCAAAGACCGCAAAATAAACCCAGCCACTTTAAACTTGATTGAAAAGAAAGTGGGAAATACACTTCTACGAATTGACAAAGGCGACCACTTCCTAAATATAACGCCAGTGGCACAGTCACTAAGAACAACAATCAATAAGTGGGATCTCCTGAAGCTAGGAAGCTTCTGTAAAGCCAAGGACACTGTCAATAGGACAGAATGACAGTCTACAGAATGGGAAAAGATTTTCACAAACCCTACAAGTGATAGAGGACTGATCTCTAAGATATATAAAGAACTCAAGAATCTAGAGCCCAAAACCTTGAATAACCCAATCAAAAAATGAGGTTGAGATCAAAAAAGGGAAATCTCAGCAGAAGAATTATGAATGGCTGAAAGACACATGAAAAGGTGCTCATCATCTTTAGCCATCAGAGAAATGAAAATCAAAACACAACTTTGAGATACCACCTGACACCTGTTAGATTGGCTAAGATAAAAGACACAGAGGACAGCCTATGCTGGAGAGGATGCGGAGCAATGGGAACACTCCTCCATTGTTGTTGGGAGTGCAAGCTTGTTCAGCCACTCTGGATTGCAGTATGGTGGTTTCTCATAAAACTGAGATTCAATCTCCCCAAGGGCCCAGCAATACCACTTCTGGGTGTATACCCTAAAGATGCACAGTCACATTCCAAAGGCATTATCTCAACTATGTTCATAGCAGTGTTATTTGTAATAGAAAGAACCTGGAAACAACCTAGATGTCCCTGAACTGAAGAACAGAGTAACAAACTGTGGTACATCTACACAATGGAGTTTTACACAGCAGTAAGAAAAAAATGATATCCTAAAATTTTCAGGCAAATGGATGGATTTGGAGAATATCCTCCTGAGCGAGGTATCACAAACTCAGAAAGATAAGCAGGGGATATACTCACTCATTCGTGGACTCTAAACAAACAAACAAAGAAGAAAAAAGCAAAGCTTGCCCAAGCTGCAAACACCAACCACTAAACAGCTTGGGATCAGAAACAACTTGGACTGACTCCTTGGTTCCCACTCCCCTTAGAGGAATACCTGACTCAGTTTTGAGGTTGGGGGGAAAAAACTGGATCTGCCAGGATTGGAGGCTGAACTAAGCAATATTGGGACAGTGGGACCTTGGTACCACCTGCTGCCTGCTCAGGGAGGGGATAGGGAGTTGTGGAGAAGAGAGAATGACCTGATGTGGTGGGAGGGGGAAGGGACCTTGAATAAAGATATACAAGGATAGAAAGTGTGACTTCTTTGTTCATAATAATAAAATAAAAAAAAAACACATAGAAAGTATAGTTATGACACATAAAGCATTCTCTGTATAGAAACATGAATGGAGAAAAAAGATCAGTGAAGCTTTTAAAAATGATGTCACTAGAAAGTTTCAAAAGCATTTTAAGAAAGTTTCTATAGTAAAGTGAAATTTTAGCTGAGAGACTTTGGCATTGGATCTTGGGCATTTGAGTTTGGTTTTGTTGTATATTACTCCTTGGGCAATCACCTAAACTTTTTTTTTTAACCTGTTCAGCATGTCATTTATTGAAAACATAGCTCCTGTACAATATGCATTTTAAGTAACCACACCCCATCTATGTGTATTTTCTCACCAAACAGATTACTATTCTTACACCTGTGAGGAAGGCCCATCCTCCCTCTTTCTTTCTTTATCTGTGGTCGTTATCTTACCTTCCACTCCACAGAATTCATCATATGGCTCAGTACAGTAATGTTTACTCTAATAAGCATATGCTGCTGTCATCTTTATCTGTGTCCTGCCTTGCCAGTCCTGTTCTTAATGGTCTTAGGAGATGCTAGAGGATGTAGGAGGTGGAGGCCAACTGAAAATGAGACTCCTCTGATGTGTGCCTTTCATGTAATATCCTCCATGCTGCATTTGGACTTTTGGTGACTCAATTCATGCTCCCATGAAGTAACTCCAATGTCCTCATTGGTTCAGCAGTCCATGCACAGATGAAATCATTGTTTCAGTTTATTGATACTTTCTTAAGTCAATCAGTCTTACAAAATCTTTAACATAGCTGTGGTTCTTTTTCTGGGAACTTTTGTGTGAAGTTCCCCTGTGAGATAATGCTGTAAATATTTTTCACTTGTATTTGTTTAATAAAATGCTAATTGGCCAGAAGGCAGGCAGGAAGTACAGGCAGAGCAACCAGACTTGTAGAATTCTGGGAGAGGAAAGGCAGAGCAGCAGACAAAAACCAGACACAGGGTTAGAAATATGTGAATGCTGTACTGAAACAAAGGTATCAAGCTATGTAGCTAAACATGAATAAGAATCATGGATTAGTTTAAGACTAAGAGTTAGTAAGTAATAAGCCTGAATCATGGGCCGAACAGTTATAATTAAAATAAACCTTTGTGTGATTATTTGGGATAAAATGGTTGTGCAGCTGGCTGGGCAGGACAGAGAAACTTCTGAATACATTCCCCTGTTGGTCAAGCAGCATTTTGTGCATGTGGAAGCCAGTGCTGTTTTATGTCCTAAGGTGCTGGGCGGGCTGGTTGCTAGGCTCTGGGAAAGATGAGGCTGAGTGGGCAGGAATGCAGTTTTTGGGAAAAGAAGGCAGTTGTTGAAGCCAGTGAGGAAGACACCCTTGATAATATTCTCAGTCAACATCCACTAGGGTTGCATCTTATTTCATACTGCATGTGTTATAACATTTGTGTGAACATATACCAGAAATCTTGCAGCTAAGTAGGAAGCAGTCGTGAGTATGATACTGAGAGACATAATACTTTTAGTGTTTGCCAAGGTCTATTTTCCTAAATGATTGAAATTATGCTAAGTCTAGCTTCAATGAAATCATCTAAACTTTTTAAATTTTAGTTTATTTTCTGTAAAATAACAATAAAAGATAGTGGTGAACTTTAGATATGGCAATTGCTAAAATTTCAAAGAAGCTGTTAGGTAGCATAAGGCTTGGCATGGAGGCATTATTTAATCAATAGCATGATTAAATGTGTAAATGATACTCCAGTACCTAAGATGATTGAACATACTATGTTCTCAGACTTCTTTTTTCTATTTTTTAATAGAATAAAGTCTAACTTTTAATCTATGTATCCCCTTGTTCAAACTCCCTTCCCCCTCCCAACCCCTTCTGGTCACTTTCTCTTCTCCCCATCCCCTCATCTCCTCCCCCAAAAGGGCAAGAGATCCCAACATGGATTAGTTCAGTATCTGATTTCCTCATCGTAATATCAAGACAAGGTTAGGTGTTCCTCTGGAGGGAATGGACTCCAAGGTGACAGTCCAAGGTGTCTCAGATCTCAAGATGTTCAGTGGTTATGGTTTGCAGCTTCAAAGAACACTCAACAACATCTCTTAAGCTTAAAGCAGATTCAAGACTTTAAAGTGCAAGAGGAACTTTTCTTTAATTTTATGGGTTTGATATAATTGATGGAAACTGAAGTTAAGGGTCAAAAGGGGGCACATTTGGAGAATAGCTTCAGTAGAAATAAGTGATATTAGGTACTTTAAAGAAAGAAATATCATTATAGAATAAAGGCATAACCAAGGGAGGGTGAGTGATTTTAAAAGTTTTTGGTAAGAAGGAGCCTAGATTGTCTTTACAAAGTATTGTATCATTACAGGCTGATCACTGAAAGTCAAAAGCACCAGAGACTAATCAATGCTAGCCTTCTACCTGCTTAAATACTAGACCCATCAACAACAAAAGTATTTACTGCCTTCTTCTCCATGAGATTTTATAATATCACAGCAGTAGCTTGCAGAATATCAGGCTTCCTAGAAAGACTTTCTCAGAAACTATTAAAGGTCTTCTGTATGCTTCTAAAGAGAACCACTTACAAGCCTGTACTCTTTGCTCATTCACCTTCCAATGACTGATTTATTAACCATCAAAAGCTGCCTGCAACCTCTCATTTCCTCTCCTACTACAAAAAAGCACATAAAGCCTTGCAGTACTGGTTTGTACTTTCTTGTGAGTTTTCCAGTGCAAACTAATAAACCTGCATTCTATGGTGCATTTTTCTAATGTGTCCACTTCCAGTTCATTCTAGACAACCTTTGGAGAGGAAAGGGAATGCTTTTACCCCAACACTGGTTATCAGTGTAAAGAAACACACAACATCTTAACATAGAAAAAGAAACCCAGCCTTCAATTAGAGAAAGAACATAGAGGAAAAAGGAGAGATGATCAAGTAAATGACCACATATTAGAAAAGCTTTCATGACTCCTTCCTACCTCACAGGGCTAGAAGCAACTCTCCACAGTCAGCCAGTTACTCAGCAGTACTTCCTCCCACCGATCTAACCTGGACTCATGCTGTGCACATGCTTGGCAAAGCTCCAGAATTCCACTCCAGATGACCTCTTTAGCAACTCCACTCTCTGCTTATTTTGTCAATGGGTTCAACTGTATTTTCCCTCATGTTTTTGCTTCCCCTATTTCTAAAACCCTCCCCTATTTCTTAAGCATCTTAGATTGAATTATACATAAGTCATATTTGACTACGGTTTTGGTAGTTAAAATAAAATGAAATTTTTGCTGTTTACAGTAAATCAAAACTGTCAGTTTCTACTTAGTAAGGGAAAACAAGGAGTGATAAGGCCAAAGGGTATAAGGAAATGATCAGTTCTCTTAATGAAAGAGTGTAATGTACAAGTAGTCAAATTAGTGAAGAATCTAATTCACTGTTTAGGAACATTATCATGGAAATTCTAAGCTTCATTTTTATAGAGAACCATATATGCTAATTTTGCCATTGCTCAATAACTTTGCCCACATATGTGATCTGAGATAGATGGCCTAAAGGAAGATGATCAACAACACAGTTAAACCCATATATAAAATGCAGATTATTGGTGGTTGACTATGAAGAACATTCTTTCACTTAACTACACAGGAGCTTTCTAATTTTACTGACTCTGGAGAGAGAGGAACAAATTTAAAAGGAAGCATTGGTACAGGATTCTGATGTTTGGTATTTATTTAGGGTACAGTAGCAGGAACAAAAACAGAAGGGGAAAAATTAAGCTATCAGCAAAAACATATAAGACACCATGACCAACCTAACGACACCATGACCAACCTAACTATTAGAAGAAAAAGCATTTAACTAAGGGTTGGCTTATAGTTTCAGAGGTTTAGTCCATTCTCATCAAGGTAGCTGAAAGCCACGTTCTGATCTACAGTCTAAGATGGATTCTTTCCTTGGCATGGGATGTTGAAACCTCAAAACTCTTCCCTACTGACAAACTTCTTCCAATAAGGCCACTTCTCCCAAATCCTTCCAATTCTTTTAAATAGTGCTGCTCTCTTATACATGAGCCTATGGATTCATTCTTTAAACCAGCACAGAACAGCTACTCTCTCTCTCCTCATCCTCTCTCTCTCGTACTTGTGGATCAAATGTAAATCTCAGCCACTGATCCAGGGCCATGTATGCCCATCTGCTGCCATGCTCCCTGCCATGGTAGTCATGGACTCTACAATTTTCTGAAACTATAAGCAAGCCCCCTTTATTTTCTGTGTGGCATTGGTCATGGTGTTTACTCTCAGTAATAGAAAAGTAACAAAGACAGGAAGGCTGAGGCAGATTATCACCCCAAATTCAAAGCTAGCCTGGAATGCATAGTGAATTCTAGGACAACCTGGGTTACAGAGTGGGCTACCATCTCCAAAACATAACAAAGGGCAAACTAAGAAAACAAATAAGAAATAGAGGTTGAGGGAGTGTTAAAAAAATAAAACATCAAATATCTGATCAAATACAACCACAATCAGTCTAGTATATTGGACTGAGAATAATATTATTGAATCGGGGGGAATATTGCCCCATACTTTAAGTAACTAAATAACTGATAATACTGATTTTTAAAATATACCATGAAAAACAACTAGGGAATTTTCTACTGTAATATAAAAAAAGAGGTAGTGGTTCACAGAAAAGAAAATACGTGACTGATTTCATATTTCACAATATGATACCGTTTTCATTAATTTTACTGTAGCATTCAATTGCTAGCAGGTAGTTTATTAATGAGCTGACAATAAAGATGAAAGTGTTTTTTCTTTAATGAATGATTGTAGATTCTTTGGCACATAGTAAAAATATCTATTAAATGATAAACTTGGTAGAAATGTGATAAATTCTAAATCACTTGACTTTGTTAATCTAGCTATTTTATATATATTTAAAATAATATCTTATCTACATTTGTCTATAAGTAGTAAAATTTCCCTTTGAGAGCCTATTTTAAGTATTTAATAAAGGATTTGATTTGTAGGAAAAATAAAGTACAAACTTATACTCAAAATATTACAGTAGTATATTATAGAATCACTGAGTAGAATTTATGTAATCTATCTTCATGTTCATCATTACTTCTTCAAACAGAACATATTTTAGTGTAGATACATGTATCACAAGGGAAAAGCAATTTTTCTGTGTTATAGCAGAAAGTCTAGGATCTTGAAAGATGCATGAAATATGAGGTGCTCAATAAACTACTCTGTGTAGGAGGATTATGCTGCTTTATACTGTAAATATTTTTACTGTATATATTGGTTTAATAAAATGCTGACTGGCTAGAAGCTAGGCAGACAGGAAGTATAGGCAAGGCAACCAGATAAGGAGAATTCCATGAAGAGGAAAAAAAGAGAGGTACCTGCCAAAAACAGAGGAATGAAGATGACAATGCTACTCTGAGAAAACATACTAAGCCACATGGCCATAGAGAGAAATGATGGGATAACTTAAGAGTTATTGAGAAAGCCTGAGCCATAGGCCAAAGAGTTTATAATTAATATAAGCCTTTGTGTGATTATTTGGGACTAAATGGTGTAGGATCAGCTGGGCAGGAGAGAGAAACTTCTGACTACACTACTAAATTAAATTAATGCATTAGTAAGTGTATTGGGATTATGCTAGTAATGTAAATATTTGTCCCTCCTATGGGTTTAATAAAAAGCTGATTGGCCAAAGGCAAGCAGGAAGAGTGGGCAAGGCTACCAGGCTAAGAAAACTCAGGAACATGTCAGAGCAGACACATACACCAGACAGATGCCAGAGTTGCTTGAGCTGCCAAGAGATGCAGAGAAAATGCTGTTCTGAGAAAAGATATCAAGCTGCACAGCTGAACAAGGCGGGTTAAGTTTAGATGAAGGAGCTAGCAAGTTATATGCCTGGGCCCTAGGTCAATCAGTAAAAATAATACAAGTGTCTGTGTGATTCTGTAGGACTGTGGGTCTGAACCTCTAAGCTAGACAGGAAAGTCCAGGCAAAAATCATTTACAACAAATAAATTAGTGCAAATAAAAAAGAAATGTGTGGGAAAATGACATTATTCTGGTTAGACTTTTGTCAACATGACAGAAGTGAGGGTTAACTGGGAAGAGGAGACCTTAGTTTAGAAAATGCCTCCATAAGATAGCTGTCTGTATATTTGCCTGTGATGAATTTTCTTGATTAATGATTGGTATGGAAGGGTATACCCCACTGGGCAGATGGTTCTGAGTTGCACAAAAAAAATCTGAAAGATCCATGAAGAACTGTCAGTAAGCTGCATTCCTCATGGCCTCTGCTATAGATCCTGCATCCAGGTTCTTGCTCTCCTTGAGTGCTTGGCTTGGCTTCCCTTATTGATCAACTATAAGAAGGATGTGTAAGCCAAGTAAATCTTTTAATTCCCAACTTGTTGGTGGTTATTGTGTTTGCTACAACAATAAAAAGTAAACTAAAACAGTCACATATTATATAAAATTTTAAATACCATGCTTACTTTATTTGTGATTTACTATTTTTTTTTAACCATCAGACAGTTAAAATTGTGAAGTCATACAGGTAGAATATATATTTAAGGGGCCATAAATGGATTACTCAAATTTAAAGAAATATGTTCTGTATAGCATGATCTATTTAATCAAAACCCTGGAAAAGTAGCTTTTTTAATCCTATGAGTAAAAATTAATCTGTGTACAAACAATTAGCAACAACAAAATAAGCAAAATAACCATGCCAAAATTCTTCAACAATTTCTATTTCTTTCCAAGAGCCTGGCATATTTGATCAGAGAGGATTATCTTATAAATTTTGGGAGAACACATGCTTAATTTAAACAGATAAATTAAAGTGGTCAAGGAAATGACTTGTACTTATATGTTTGCTCCTAAAATTTTCTCCTTAAGTTAATGCTATTCTAGTCCTCCATGAATTTGTGAGAGTACACCATAATCATGGAAGGCAGTGACAATTTGTGCTTAGGAAAAAAATTGAAAATTTTTTGACACTTCATTGAAAATTGGTCAGATGTCCCAGAGGGCTGGATAAATCTAGATTAGATAATAGCATTTTGCTATGCCTATCAATTTCTCTTTTACAGAAGACAAAAAATAATTACTTCATCCTGGCCTCATAGGATTTTAGAAAGCAATTATGTCCCTACAGACTGTGGTAGAAGTATAAAGTGGATAGTAGAAGTATAAAGTGGATATTTGCAACCTACAAATATTCCAAGCAGTGAGAAATAAGTACAGAGGCCAATAATAAAGGTGTAAATTGCCTTCTGAATCTCCAGTAACCACGTGGTTAAGTACTAGCAATTAGGAATTGTGAAATGAAAAGGATATATACTATTGAGAAGCTCCTAAAATAGCATCTTATGTCATGAAAAGGTGTTAAGGGCTTTTAGTTAAAGGACTTTTTCCCACTGACTAAAGGAAATTTGGCATGAGCAATATGTGTATGACATGAACTTTAATAAGAAGGATGAGGCTGTTTCAGCTGAAGCTATATATTCAAGTAGTTGTAACTGATACCAGCTAAGAATGTCTGGTCACATGTGTCTTCAGTTACATTCTGCAAGTCTATGAAAATGGGCTTGCTAGCTAACCAGAAGAGTTGCTTTTATTTGCCATGGTTTCAACTTGCTTTTTATTATTCCTAGAGTTGATAGATTGTGATAGATTCTAGGAAGATACTCAAATACCCCTTCTGGTAAAGAAAATGATCCCAGGGCTAAGTGTAAATGCATGGCCACAAACCTCAGAGCTATGCTGCACACTGTCCCAGAAGCTACTCATTTTATCCACTCTCTTATTTTCTCCTTCTTACTTCCTCGATTTCATTCTACCTCACCCCATTCTTCTCTCCCCCTCCAAACTTTTTTTTTCCTTCATCTCTCCCATTTTCTCTTCCCTTACTCTTTATTTTCTGGTATTTTTAAACAAGGTATAACTACGTATATCAGGCTGACCTTAAATACAGTAACTTTCTGCCACAACTTCACAGACATGACAGATGTATGGTACCTGTTTCGTCTTTGCTGCAAACTTTTATCTAATAATTTATGGGAAAATTATCCCTAAAAAACCAATAAAAAATCTGTCTGGTTTTATAGAATAAAATTAGCATGTGCTCCAGTAACACTGGATTGTGAGACATTTAAATTAGAGTAATAGGGTTCTTGTCCCATATTTAGCCTTTACAAAGAGGTACAGTAATCACACATGGCTCTAACAATCAGAATGCTTCAAGTATTTTAATTAGGAATGAAATCACAGCTCCAAAACAGGGAGTGTTTTTAATTTCCCAGAGCTACTTAAACTCCAATGATGTTAATAATCTTTAAAATTAAACAAACAAATCCTGAGTTTTTACCTTATTAGATAACTGAAAGTTTCAATGCTAGGTGCTTATCTTGAAATCAGTAAAGCCAGTAAACAGCAGAACAATTATGCTACCAGCTTTGATGGTGTCCCTGTGAACTCCTTCAGTGTGTACCTTGGAGGGATATCTGCAGCTGTGAAGAATGTATTATACTCAAAATATTCAAACAAAGACCAAATTCCTGCTCTAACAGCCTAATTGATTGTTACAAAATAGTGAGTGGGTTCATTCTCTTGAATCTTAGGGTGTGAAACAAAGGTCTTGCCCACACCTTACTATGGCAGTTGCTTATAATCTCTTTGAAGTTAAGTCTCCAGGAAAGAGCAATGTAAAAATCCTTTTTTTATAACTGGAAATGCATCAGACATGCTTCTAAGCAACTCCCCAGCCAAATTCCAGTAAATCTCATATTATTTGGCTCATTTTTCCTAAACCTGCTGTGATTCAATTTTGTTTCAATCCTATCCAAATTACCACTCTTGAAATTTTTTGCTTAGAAAATTCATTTTGTAAACTATATTATCAGTGTTTATCAAAAGTGTATGTGTGAAAAATATCACTGTAAAATGAATACTCCTCCTACTAATTAAATTACTGAGGAATTTGGTTATAGTGTGAAAAGATCATTTAAATCCAAGTATGGGGAGACTGTTAACATGGGGAAACTTTATGAGGATTTTCATTTTGTGGTTGTTTTAATTTAAAGTTCAAAGTGAGTTCAGCAGATTAGAATACCAGATTATGGATATTACCTCCTTTTATTGTTAAGAAGAAAAGTTAAGTCACTGAGTTATTTTCAGGAGCCTCCCTCCTAGGAAATGTAGCTACAGGCTATGGGTACAATGTTGCCTAGATTGTTTTATTAATAGTGGAAAATAAAGTACTGATTTAACAGAGAGTTTACTTCTGCCTAACAGTCAGAGCATCTCTGATTTGAGGCCACAGTTGAGGTGTTTTAGCCCTGAATCTAGAAGTGATTTTTCAAATGGTCATTGACATTATTCCATTGGTTCATGTCTAATCACTGATCTTATTCTTTCAGTCATCCATTTGTTTTAATTTTTAAGCAGTTATATAGAACAGATGTAACTGTTTATACTGTACACTGTAGGATACAGTATGAACACAAGAGGGAATACATGCAATGCATGCCATGAATGAAAACTTAGATTAAATCACCATTCCAGATACCTGTCTATAGTCAGCTCTTAATTTTTAAATACCATTATATTTGTTCATGATTTGTGAACACTCTATTGTACACTCTCAAGAGAAATAGATTTGAGTGAGAGGTTTCCATTCATAAAGTCCATCTAAGTTTCATATGGTAATAGTAACAGTTTGTGGAGATTTTGGAGATGGCTTAGCCTGTACGGCCATTTGCCAAATCTATGGCACATCTAAATAAAAGCCAGGATTATAGTTCATAAGCCTATAACTTAAGGTGCTATAAAGGGCAGAGAGAAGTCTAGTTCTAAGTTCAGAGACAGACCCTTTACCAAGAGAATAGCATGGACAGTGGCAGAAAAGGACACTGGCCATTTTCTACTGTTACCCATGTATTCACTGTGATTTTAGTATATCTGAATATATACATCTGCCTCTGCTTCACATATACAAAACCAATACATCCACCTATATGTACTGACTAACTTACTATCTCACTAACTACAAACACTGTAAAAACATCCTTCCTTATTTACCTGATTCTAGAATATATTTATACTGATTTTGAGGAAACTAATAGTTCTTAAATAGATGATAATCAGTAAGACTGTTTGGGAAATGAAAAAAATAATTTTTGAAATTAGTAAAAAACTCTCTGATTCTTCTGACAGAATTTCAAAATAGTGCAGCCATTTTGGAAATCAGTCTGAATATTTCTCAAGGAATTAGAACCAGAATTATCATATCACTCAGCTATACTACTCCAAGACATATACTGAAGGACTTGATTATCTTACTACAGAGATACTTCTATATTCATTTTCACTGATGCTCTACTCACAATGGCAAAGATTGAAATTAACCTAGATAGTTATCAACTAATAGATAACTAACATGTAAAATATATGTACAATGGAATTCTATCCAGCAGTAAAGAAAAGTGAAATCATAAAATTTGCAACGTCAAGTTATAGAGGTATGACACAATAAACACAGATAAAAAATAACTTAACCCTTTTATAAAATGTAATGGCAGATAGGCAACTATGAGTGGATAAGATCAGAAAGAGAGTGCAGAATTTTGAGATTTGGAAAAGAATCTCTGTTGATCTGTTATAGGTCATATGGCCTGGCTTTTTATATCATGCTAGAGTGTATTTAAAGAGGACACCACATGGAATTATGTTCCATTTCAGCATTTAATGAATTCATAGGCTAAATGCATTCTACAAAAAGTTCCTGTATAGTAGAATATATGCACCACTTGAAAAGCATTTTTTTTTGCTGTAATACTAGGGTGTACATAAATCCAATCGCAAATGCTGTGAATTTTTAAAGAAAGAGAGACTATACAAAGTTTTCCTTCAGAGACGTGTCTTATCACTCTAAATGCCTCAGAAAATTGTAAGCCTAAGCAGCAGTCCATCTTGAAAAGAATGTGCAACTTAAGGATCAGGCAGGAATTCCAGAAGGGGAATGAGCAAGTTGTGTGATAAGATATTATATAAAATATATCACCCAGCTGAACATACGACTATTCATATGAACAATTCATAAATGGCAATGGTCAAACAATTTATATCAATAAGACAATTTTAAACTATGAATACTTAGCCACTAATTGCACATCATTACATCTTTGTGCTCAAGACAACAATGATTTATCTTTTTCTATTCAATATATTACTTTTTTGTATTGTCTTAAAATACAATGGTTTATTATTTGTAAACTGATTCATCATTTAAGATAACTCCTAGAAAGTAATATGAAAATAGTTTCACTTAATTTATTGGCCACTGGAGTGAACACTCTGATATTTCTCCATATCTACCCACCCCACATTCTATCCCCCACAATAGTAAAGGGACCATGTTTACTAGTATAAGTTCTTCTTCTTTCTCTGGGTTCGTGCTCAGCTAGTTTTCTTATATATACAAGTGTCAAGTCCCTAGAGGTAGTGTATCACACAGTGGGCTAGCGCTCCTACATTAATTAACAATCAAGAATATTTCCCACAGATATATTCAAAAGCTAAACTGATATAGATAATTTCTCAAGTTGAAACTAAAAATTAATTGGAATGCTGAGGAAACTGCATAGTATATTAAGCAATAGAAATATAACTTTTTAAGTAATAAGCTTTCACAATTTTTTAATTATTTCTTAAGTAATGGAGTTTCCACTGACAAAATATGTACTGTATAAGATAGCATGTATCAGTTAATCCATTATTTAAGCATAGCAGTGTTAATAAATAGAGCTAAAAGAGAGGAATTTAGCTTGCTCTTACCACATATACACCTAAGGGAGAAATTAGAAAGCAATGAGTATACTAACTTCTTTGACTAAAATAATCATTAAACTATATATGTAGCCAATAAGTCGTGCTGACCACATTAAATATGTACAACAAAGATGAATTTAAGCATTTATGACTTTCTACTTTCTCACTATGGCACAATATAAAACTAGTTGCCTTATGATTATACAACTATGCCTTCGCTAACAGCCACTGGGGAACCATCAAGAAAAGGAGCTAGGCCCTGTAAGGATAGGCAACTGTCCACCAACATGGGCAGTATGTGGAGCCTCGAGGGGAAAGATCAGACTGTGTTTCTGTGTGTGGACTGGCACTTTGGAGCCCATTCCCTTCTGAGGAACACCTAACCTGTCTTGATATTAGAATGAGGAAAGTGGACCTTCCTGGAGTGGATGCATCATGCTGAGCTGATTCACCTTGGTACTTCTTGCTCTTTTAGGGGAGGGGAAGAGGAATGGGGAGGAGGGAGGCTGAAGGCTAACTGGGACATTGGGAGGAGGATCAAGGGAATAAATGAAAAAAATAGACTATACCTTTTTTTTTTAAATGAAAAAAGTAGAAAAATTTACAAAGCATAGAAACAGAGAGCAGCAATCAGAAGTTAAAGAGGAGGTGGTTGAATTCGAAAGTATGGCTAAATAGAGCCCAGGTTGGAGTTGCATGAGTAAGTATACCAATCTATACATGTGATAAAAGTGTCAAGAACTAAAGGCTAAATACAACTAAACAGAGAGAGAGAGGGAGAGGGAGAGGGAGAGAGAGAGAGAGAGATCAAACGGGTAAGCTACGAATAAGGTCCAGGAAAGTGAGTTTTATCTTTATTGGGATCTTTTACAATTTTATATGTTAGCACTTTATGGAACTTTTGACTATGTAGAGACCCCTCTGGATTATTTATCAGGGCTGTATGTGAATTCACAGTCACATAGAAATGAACAAGTGAGAAAGAGGCAAAAAGTCACTACCTCAGAAGAAAGCATAAATTGATATCTCTAAAATTCTCTTCATGAGCCCTTTTTAGTTAGTATTTTTAACTAAATTAATTGAATATTTAGGGGAAAGCTCAATTATAAAGAGTTTCAATCCTATATTCATGATTACAATGCAGAATAAAAAATATTTCTGCTATAATAAAGCATAATTTCTATTTGTTGGTAGGGCTAGCCAACTTGTTTGCTAGACATGAACTGTCACAATCAATTTGATTTGGACCTCAGTTACTAGCAAATTACTACATGATTACGTTCAAACTAATGGCCTAAATACACACTTTCAATGCCAGAGAAAACTAGTAATCTGAAATAGATTTTAATTTCTGAGACCTGAAAGTACACTTCCAGAGATATAATCTATTGGGAAATCACATGTTAAGTAATGTTAGTAAAATGTATCTTTGATAGTTTGCCTATAAATTTAATCTTATCAAAATTTTCATTATACCTTAAAATATTAGAAAAGCCATGGCTATTTTTACCACAGTAAAATGAAGCTATTTTACTAGGGTATTTTATGTATAAGTTAATATTGTAAATTATTTGCATAATATTTTAATTTGTATCATGTATACTTTTCAATTACTCTTATAATAGCAAATAATAGAAATATGTGGAGTGCCTCATGTAAGCTGACATCATCTATTCTGTTTTCCTCTCTCCTACAGAGAACAGTATAGATCCAGGATGGATTTCTGAGACCAAAGATGCTAAAGACATGTTTCTCATTACTTCATTTTATTAATATTGTTAATAAGTTATGCAGGAATAGCAGGTCGTAAAAGTCCTGCACACAGCCTAAGAATCTGTACTTTGGCATCTAATAACCCACACTTTCTATCCATCCATCCTACTTATTTCAAATATATGGAAACACACAAAAATTACACTGGAAATCTACCATCAATTTGGGCCATCTCTTACTGTGGGAAATAGGAGTCACGACAGTTAAAAGAAGACTCTTAGAGAAAAAAATGCAGCTTCAGCTCCATGTGGAGAGCACAGTTTAGGAAAGGATCCACCCTTTGCTTGCTTACTCCTCCTACCCACTGACACCCTCATAGCAGCTGTGCCTGGCAGCTGGCTCCAAGTGGCCTCCAGACCATGGTCAAACAGCAGTGCCTTTTTCCACAAGATGAAAAAGCCTGTGTCTATGCCACAAACACATTACCACATGGTCTTTTGGTTGAGAAAACAGGTTTCAATAAAAGGAAAAACAATCTAAAATCATAGATTTTTCTTTACTTTCTCTTACGGTGAATATTTCCACAACATTGAATAAGCCTCAAGAAAGTACATTTCTGAAGTGATGTATTTCTTCCTTTTGGGTAATAAAAAAGCTGGCCAGCTATTTTGTTTTTAAATATTTGCATGGACAGCAGTAATCTCAAGAAGATAACAACTCTTGGGGAACATTAGAAATCTTTTCATGAGAATTCAGGATGCAAATGTCAAAAGAAACTGGAAGTGACAGGGTTGAGGGGCAAATTCCTTTAGGAAAGCTTCTACTTAGCTGGAGGCTCTGATTTCTACCACCAGATCACCAGTATACAATCTGAACATGGTAGAACATGTCAGACACATGCAGCACTAGTGCAGCTGAGGCAAATGGATCCCTTAGGCTCAACAGCCATCTACCCTAGCCTAATCAGGTAAATCTCTAGCTTTTGAAAGACCTTTCCTCAAAAACAAACCATCAAGGGACAGGCCTTGAAAATACACATACACAAATATTCTAGACAAATTGTAAAATTAAACTCAAATTACAACTATTCAATTGACCATTTACTGATGAATATTTTTTATAGACTTAGCAGAATGAACATCAGGAGATTCTAGGAACATGTGTTCATTTCTAACATTTATTATTTACTTATGTGGGCTGGAGAAATAGTCCATCATGTTCCTTGGGACTGTGAAAGACAATCTTTAGAGGACAGAGCAGAAATTGGAAGGAATGCACATCTGATACTAAAGGGAACCTACCACTTCATCCAAGAGTGCCTCCAGAAGAGCGAATTCTAGAAATTTGTGAAAATCACTCAGATTCCTATGTACTGGTATTCAAAATATATGATCATTTTCATTATAAATAAAGTATTCATTTAATAATTTCAAATCCTGCCTATAAGAATCTAATGTTAGTGCAGTGCAGATTCAAGAAAATGACATAATTTGAATATTGAAAACCTATATAAATAGATGTTGATTTCAGCTGGGAATCACGTCACGACAACATATTTTATGTTTTTGTGTGTGTGGAGGAGGAGATAAGTGTGTGTGAGTGTGTGTGTGTGTGTGTGTGTGTGTTGTACACAAATTGGTTACATTTATTGCATTTTTGAATTTTTTATATATGGGAACTGTGGATAAAAAAGAGTTATAAGTACATAACTACAGGAATATATATATAAATGCAAATATATAGTCTTTTTTGAAGATCTATATATTAACTTAAAATCAGAGTTGTCAGAAGTATCTTGAAATATTTCTTAAGTACTTTATAAGTATCTCTGAATACATTTGTCCTTTTATTTCAATTTAACTGGAGTAATTTAGTTATTTACTTACTGTGGATCAAAAGAGATAGCTTAACAAATAGTGCCTTTGTCACAGGAATTTTAGGGGGAAGGGTCTTTCTTTCTACCCACAAAGAGGCCATCTGCTTAGGAGCTAGTGTTCTTACCAAATATGATACTCCACTCAGCTGTCACAGGAGAAACAGAAGTACCCAGTATGTTGAATCTACAGGTATATTGTAAGGATGGAGACACAGCATTTTATTCTGTTCAAGACTCTCCAGGTCAGTCTGACTTAGTTTTTTGTCACCAACATTCATCAATCTCTTATTGTGAGTTAGAATTAAATAAAATGTATTACTTTACCCTAGAAATAGCTATTAAATATGTGTTCCAATCCATTTAGTATATTTTAATAAAACAGTATGTCTGAAATATCACATGGTTTGTCTGATGTTTCATCCATCAAAGCCTGATAAGTGACTCTCTTTCACTTTAATAATATAGTTGCCGAGTTCTCTATGACCTCTCTCATTCTGCATGCAATCATTTATTCCAGCCCTTTCTCTCCCACATCTAGGTTCTATCTCAATCATGGTAATTTTTTCTCTCCAGTTTTCTATTTCTAAAGAAATGATGCATGACTTACAGAGACCTCTCCATGAGACAGAATGTCAGGAAACTTTGAGAAAATAGGATGATTGATTTGCAATTAGAAGTTTTAGTTGCAAAGATGAGATGTGAGAGGCAGAAGGAATAGGATGGTATGAGGTTGGGGTAGTAAGTTCCATAGAACATACTGGAACTATTCCCTACATTAGCTAAGGATCTTTGGTTTGTGTAGAATATGACCATACTTTCTGGATCTGGTTTGCCAGAGAAAGGACAACAACACTGTCATTTACTAGGTAAGCTGCTTCTTCCTGTATCAAGTCTCTGTTTTTGTAAGCAGAATCATTGTGAAGACATAGTATTAGTTTCTGTAAAGTGTCTACTAGAGTCCACATGAAATATTGTGTTGGCTGCGGTTCCACCATGGTGTATGCTACCCTCAGCACTCTACATCTGCCATCTCACTGAATAACATACGACAATAAATAAATGTCTAAAACCTAGAGATAAGCATTCCCTGGGAAATCTGGCTTTAATCTAGAGAGATGTTTGGCACTGTCACAATAAAGCTACTAGGAAGCCTCAAGGAACACAATTATTTAAATATATTTTAGTAGCAATGTATTTTTAATATTATAAAATATAATTTTGATATAATAACAATATATAAACCCCAAACTGAACTTACTTTGGTTATTTAAACATAAATATCAATCCATTATAAATTTTGAGTATTTCTTCCTAGCATTTTTTCACACATTGCTGTATGGTTTTCTTTTTCTATTTTTTATTTAATTTTTTATTAATTATTTTCTGGATTTCACATAATATATCACAATCCTATGCACTTCTTCATCTCCTTGTATCTGCTGTCAGTCCTTGCAATCTCCCAACAAAGACAGAACAGAATAAAATATAGAAGAAAAGAAAATATAAGATGAGAAAAATCTTATTGTGGAAGCTGTATTATGACACAGTGAGTCACACAAAATATCATTTAGTCCATACATCTTACTTAAAAGTGTTCATTGCAATGAGTCATTGGTCTGGTTAGAGGCTTCAGGATTCAACTACACTATCAACACTGGGCCCTCACTGGCACTCCTTGTGGATAACCTGTCCCTTGTCCTGTGTCATGGAGACCCTGCAATTTGCAAGACTGACCCCTTCATTTGCTCTGGCAGATCATGAATGTTGTGGGATGTTGCAATGGGCCAACTTGTAGTCTTGATTCTGGGCCAGGATAGTGCCTGGGTCAGCCTACCAGGTCTCCTTCATTCTCACCACCAGGGTGAGATCTCCAGCACCACACCAGCCATCACACCCTATGCAGTAAGCAACAAGGATGTATGGCTGGTTCTCCTGCTTTCAAGCCCTCAGGTCCAGCTCATCTATACCTACACCATTAGAACTAGGTCTATTATGTTGCCCAGGAGAGGGGCAAGGCCTTCAATGTTGATAGGAGCTATGAGCATCAACAGAGATCATGGATGTGGCAGGGCCTTGGGCACAGACATGGTCCATGGCTTTAGTTCAGACCCAGATATCACAATGACCTTAGGTAGCAAGCAGGCCACCCACCTGAGCTCACTCCTCACCACTTCTACCTTTTTGGATCTGCTTTTCACCCCAGGACATAAACCATCTCTCTCTCTCTCTCTCTCTCTCTCTCTCTTTCATCCCATATTTGCTCACCATAATAGAGCCCAACAGCCTGACACCACAAGGCAGTAGAAAGGCTCCTGTTATCTCCTCAAAGTACATGGCAGAAAATTGAGTGGGAGGGTTTTTTGTTTTTGTATTTTTATTATATATGTGGGCATACATGTGGGAAGAAGTATATATGCATATGTTTTTATGTGAATGTGTGTGTGCATGCACATGGATGGAAAAGCCAAAGGCTGAAGTTGGCTTTCTTCCTATATCACTCTACTTTTTCATTGAGGCAAGGTCTCTTGCTAAACCCAAAGCACAATAAGTCCTGCTAGTCTAGCTATCAAGCCTGCTTAGTACTCGCTCTCTTGGCCTCCTGAAAGCTGAGGTCACCACAATCACAACAGTGCAACTTTCTTTTTTTTTTTTCTGAGTTTTGTGATTTATTTTTTTTTAAAGTTAACAATATTTATAAAGAAGATAAAAATCATAAACATGACTTATCAAGGGTGATAATGCAAATAAGTTTGCTACACATAAAAATACTAACCCTAACCCTAACCCTAACCCTAACCCTAACCCTAGCCCTAGCCCTAACCCTAACCCTGTGTATCCTTATTCAATGTCCTTTCCCCTTCCTCCACATCAGGTCATTTTTCTTCACCACAACTCCCCATCCCCTCCCTGGGCAGGCAGCAGACAGTCCCATGGTCCCAATAACCCAATAACCCAATATTGCTTAGTTGAGTCTCTACTCCTGGCAGATCCAGTTTTCACATAAGTTGTATTTACTTATATTGAAAATCTGAAATCTGATCCTCCTGTGTGGCTAGCACTTTATCTACTGAGCCACCAGCCCTGAACTGTGTTTTATAAAACATTGTCATTTATGTATCTAGCTAGCCATTTTTTGTATGTGTATGATAAATGTATGTGGGCACCCACAGAGGCCTGAAGATATCAGAAATTCTGAATCTAAAGTTACAGAATTGTTTCTGAACTGACTGAGATGGGGTCTAGAACTGAACATGGGTACAATGGAAGATAAGGAAGTGCTTACAATCCTTCAGTCTTCTCTATACCTAGTTATGTTTTTAATAGGTATTTACTCTATACATGTGGAGCACACTGTTTTCATTTTGTTTTTCAGGATGGCATGTGATCTCAAGAGTGATCTGTTATGTCTCCAAGAACACTTCCACATACAGATTTTTTTTAAAGTCATGATTTACTTTTTCTCAACTAAAAAACTAGGAAAATAACTATATTTCTTCAATTTATTTACATATTTATTTCCAAAAGAATCAAAAGTGTTTGGCAAATGAGGCAAACTAAGCACATAACCCAACACAGCACTACTTCGCCTGCAGTCTCCACCAAGAGCCTGTCCTTTTTTTTTTTTTTTTTTTTTTTTTTCAGGCAGGTTGATTTCTCTATCATGCTGACCCAGCTTTCTAAAAGCTAACTCTAGAATACAGTCTACTAGGCAATCCTCTGCTGGAGTCACATTATATTTTTAGAGATTGTTACATGCTCCTGCTGAGCTTTGTACAAAGAAACTAGTGTTGTTTTCTCAGATCTCATTTTGGAGCATCAGAAGAATTCTATCTTTGGAAGGTTTCAGTTCTCTCTGCATTGAAACTTCAGGGAAATATCTAAGAAAATCTAGTTCTTCTATTCAGATATCGATGTTTATCTGCCCAAAGTGAAATACAAGCCCTACTGTGATTTCATGGCTACTCTATTTAAAGGGACCAGACAGCTGAAAGTAACATCTTTCAAAACTTACTCCTGTGAATGCTGTCAGATTCTATTGCAGGGGAAAGTCACATGAGTCTCATCTCATATGAAGAGAAACAAGCCAAGTTCTAGGCCAGAGACAAACAAAGCTAGACCTCAATCTTTGTTTGATGAACACTTATCTTTCTTTTGGTCCTTCTAAAGTAAAACATATAATAAATCCATCTTTATGAATTATTGTACAAAAATTCACAAACAAATCAATCAAATTAGTCATTAAGTGAAAAAAGAGGACTGTATTGTTTGTAAAACTCAAAATAACTTGCTCTACTGAAGTCTAATGCTTTCATATGTCAAAGCCCAGTTGTTTGTGTTTTATGAATTTGGTTTCTAGGCTTTTTGAAAGTACACATTCTATGGCTTTGTAAATAGTCCCATTTTCAAAAAGCATAAAATCTTTTACTTTTACACTATATATCCAAGCACATAAAATTATTATTTATTTCTGTGGTAAGAACACCTTAATGTTTAACAAAGGGGCTCTTAAAAGCAAAGCAATGACTAAATGCCTGGATTTGTTTTAATAAATTGATTTTTCACTAAGTCTCCTTTTGCATGAGTCTCTGGCATAGAACATTCTTCAAGAGTGACTTAGCTCAGCTGCTTGATGGGTGAACCAAAGGACAGCACTTACCTAATAGGAAAAATCCTTTGTACATATTCTAAGGTGTTAGCCCTCTCAAAGATTCCAATTCAAAAAAATAAAGTGAATAAGGAAAAGCTATCCAAAGGAAGAAAATTCAGCTTACACTTATATTCCAAGTCTGCTACTAACCTCTGTATATTAGGGGCAACTGTGTGGGTTATGCAGAGAGTTCTAGATAAATCTTTATGAGATCTGAGTTCTAATCTTCTTATCTTTTACTATCTCACATGACTTGATAGGATTACAAATCCTCATCTATAAAGTGAAGAGTGTAATATTTTTCTTTCCTAACTCAGAGTCACTGTGGGGATAAAAGAGGAAAACAGATGTTGGCTTTCCAGGGATAATATATAAAATAGTGCAGATATTTATGCTAATTCTCTTTGGCCTTTGAACAGATCAAATTTTCTTCAGACCTGCCTTGAAAGAAAGAGGTTTTAACCTTTCTCCAAAGGTTAAAACTTTCCAAGTCAGTGACTCATTCTAAGGTTTTAGACCTGATATGTAAGCTCCATTGGTGATAATAGAAAAATCAAACACCAGTTACATTTTACCAATACTTACGGGGAAATTTGAACTTTCCTCTATGATTTTCAAGTCCAGATAGGATAGTTTATTTGTCAAGTCCATTCATTTTTAATCTTCACACAAACACAGGCATAGGGCATGCTTCCTTGGACATTTTCCTAGAGCCCAGATTAGCAGCTCCAACCCCTCATTCTTCCTTATCTTGAAAGATCTGTGTTAATCAATCTTTCCTCAATCTTGACTTTTCTCCCTTCTGCCAACTTCTATAAATGCTGCTATCATTTTCATTCTCAACCAACTTTGACTGACACTCCCAGTCTCCTATGTTCAAGTAGTTGTTTTTAAAAGCTAAAAACTTTCAGCTTTTACTAAAATCCTATAAATTTAAAGAAAAACAAACAAAAATCTCCAACATCATCAGAAACATAGATCCAAAAACATTGTCAACATGACTTGGTATGCAAATATGAATGACACTGAGAGTTGTTAATTTTAAAATAAAACAAATAACAGCAAGACCAACAAAATTCTGACCCATTAGAAGTTGGGACAGACACAACTGTTTCAGTATCACAACCTAGTAGAATATTAGTGATGAGCACTACTTGGTTAATTCGTCTCAGGAGTCATGACTTGTCTAACTTGTCAGGAACAATTAAATCAACCAACTAATTGCTACTTGACATGGCTGTAAAGAGCCTGGTGTGCATCTCAAGGTCAATTTGAGAAACTCTTGAGAAGGAGAGCATGACTTCTAAAGGGCCAGAATGGTATAATTTACTGTGGTTGTTATCTAGGCAGTATGATGTCATGACTTCAGCATAGCCTATGTGCACATAACATTTAGTTTTCTAAATTTAGAAAATCTATATTGGTCTCGACAGGAAACATGATGTCATCATCCTCCTAGAAGCCTATTAAAAGCTTCCTTCCAACTACTTCTAAGCCCCTCCAAAACTATCCAGTTAATTATTTGTATTTTGAAAACTACACATATTTACATTTTTTATATACTTTCACACAAGCATATTACAAAATATACCTAAATAGAAAGAGATGTTTTCATAAGAGCAGCTGAAATTCTTTCTGGCAGGGGACTGTGTGTTAATTCTATGTAAGGTCTTTCTTCCTTCAACCCATGTAATTCTTAGTGTAGAAAAGCTTTGGAAGTATTTGACACATTTTACTAACCCTAAAATACTAAAAAATTGCTATTACCTTAACTAATGTGCCATTTATGAACTACACCATTGAGGAAGTTGCTTAGGCTCCCTGAATTTACATTCTGTCTGCTGATTATTCATTATTTCCTAAGTTACCTGGAAGGCTGCATTGAAATGCTATGTATAAACTTCTTAAGAAAGGCTACAATAGTAAAATCAGTTCCCAGAAAATGTGGTCTGATTTTTAAATTGATTTCTCATCCATAAAACCTTATACATATTCTAAGTGACCCTTAGTTAGTTCTGCAATAACAAAGTTAGTTGTCATATTTAAGCTAAGACTCTATCAAGAATGCCCATTGTTTAAAAAATTGTGTCTAACAAATATAAAATTTTAAATAAAAATAAAATAAGAATATATACAGATTAGTGTACATACATGTGTGTGCATGAATGCAGAATTTGTAATACCCATAAGAAACTCTCTAGATAAGACCATAGTTATGAAAAGAGGCAGAAATGGGGCTGGAAAGATAGTTCAGGGTTTAAAGTATTTACCAATGGAAATATTTGAGTTCAGACCATCAGAATCAATGTAAAAATGATGGCTGCACTATTCTGGTTTAGCTGGGAGCAGCTGGCTAGCTCTAGGATCAATTAGGAGACATGCCTCAGAAGAATGGAGAGAATTCCCAATATCATCATCAGCCCTTTACATGTATATATTGTACACAACACACACACACCACACAGACACACACACATACACACACCAAACATACCACACACACCACACACACACATAGACACACACACAGACACACACACACCATACCACACACACACACACAGACACACACACACCACACCACACACACATACCACATAACACACATACACACAGACACATACACAGACATACTCACACCATACCATACTCACATTCACACACATACATACACACACACATGTGCCAACTTGTTATACACACATATAAGAAAAGGACAAGAAAGAAAAAAACAGAGAACTTAAATATTTGTATCTTAATGTCTACACAGCAAGCAGACAGTTTTCTATAGTATCATTTTCTCTTACTGGGTTTTTCTATTACTAAAATTGTCCACACATGCTTTTGACAATCTCAGCTCTTCTTCTTCAGGTTTGGTGACTAAGCCTAATCCACTTCATGATGTCACACTCTGTGTGGCTTTTCTGTGTCCTTAGTAGTATAAGGATTTAGAATTTTGAAAGCTATATTTATTATACAGACTTGCAAATGATGGTTAAATGATCATCTTAGAGACCATTTCTAGAAATTCAACATGTAAGGAAGGACTATGTTATTGTGGTTGTATTTCTTTCTGGCATTACCAGAGTTTGGAATGGTCAGTAGTAGTTACAGGTCATCCCAGTCTGGCAGTCATGAAGATGCTGATAGAAATATCAGTGGTGATACATTTAGCTCAGAGGCAAAGGGCTTAACTGCAATGATGGAGAAAATAATCCCTAATTCCCACTTTTAAAAGATGCAATTTTTTGGTATATATTTTTGTGTATGAGTGTGTAAGCCTGCTTTTGTCTCTGCATGTGTAATGTATGTTTGGAGGAGACTAGGGAAACAGGAAAAGTATCTAATCCATGGCCATAGTGCACCCTGGAACTGTAAAACCTGTGTTGTAGATGCAATGCATTTGTAGAACATGTAGAGCATTTTGTGAGAGTGAATTTATTATTAATATTTGTGATTACTTTTTGACACATTGAGAGACTTACAGGGATGAAGCCATGGTAACCACTTTATATTATTGGTGACAATTGGCAAACCAATACTAATCAATATGTTACAAAGATTACTTGTATAACAGATTTTAATTATCAAACATATCAATTGTGAGGTATATTTTCTATACATATAGTTATGAGGGGTCTGGAACTCGACATTATCTTAACTTAGGTTCTCTAGACCAAGTATGAGAAATGATTAAGGAATTTAATTTTGTTAACCTTGGAATCAAATAGAAATGAAATAAATCAACATAGTAAAAAAAGAAAGTAAGTAAATTCAATAAAACTTAGGTGATTGAGTTAGATATTATTGGGGGTAAATGGAGTCAATCTGGTAATAAGTCTTTGAAAAATTCAGTACGATATAGCTCAAAGTCATGCAAAATGAAGAATGAAGAATTTCTTCTCGGTTTGAGGGCTCAGTCATATTAGTACAGATTTTTCTATAAAACCTTCTAACAAGAAATTGAGGGTAAGTTATTTGGGTAAAAGTATTACTTTACAATTACAAGGCTCTGAATTTAAATTCCTGGAAGTTACTCTGCATTTGTATAACTTCAGCAGTGCAGAAAAGTGGCAGATAGATAGTTACAATTAGCTCTGATAATAAATTTTTTCTGTAATTATAAAACTGTAGTATTGTGAGTGATCATGTTTCAGGGTAATAAGGCAGAAAGCAACAGAAGAAATAACGTCTTGCTCTGACCTCCAAATGTATATGAAAGGATGCATACCAGTAAAATGTCATTCACATGCTACACAAACTAAAAAGCATACATACATACAAAACCCATCTCTCTCTCTCTCTCTCTCTCTCTCTCTCTCTCTCTCACACACACACACACACACACACACACACACACAGAGAGAGAGAGAGAGAGAGAGAGAGAGAGAGAGAGAGAGAGAGAGAGAGAGAGAGAGAGAGATTTCAGACAAGTGACTAGACCAGTAACCCTAGCATTCAGAGTTAGATAAAGAACATTCTGAGCTAAAAAATGACTTTAAGGCAAACCTTTCAATTTAGTTTTACAAAATAAAAGTCTGATCAGGGATTTAACTATAGCTCAGTAGTAAAACCTCTTACTTGAGAAGTGCTAGATTCAGTTTTTATGGGAGCACTTGGCAGAGACTTACTTCTGGACAATCAGCCTAATACACTATAGAGACAGAATTTATGAAATCACATGAAAATTGCCAAATGAACATCATGGAATCTAGGAGACTAAGAGAACTTGTCCCAAGATGTGAAATGTAATCTATGTAACAAATTACGTTTATTTATAGAGCCACTGACTGATGACCTGTAGTAAGGGCTCTCTTTGCAGGTGCCAGAATTGCTTGCTTCTGACCATTTGAAACAAGAGTCATTGTTAAGAGTGTTTAAAGCATATTTTTTTTCTGTTAAAACATAAAACATTTTAATCATACAAGCTAATGGCATTCACTGGATTATTGCTTATTAATGTAAAGGATTGCAAATGTGAGTCCTTAGGGTATATGCCCAATAGTGGTATTGCTGGGTCCTTGGAGAAATTGATCCCAGTTTTCTGAGAAACCCCCATACTGCATTCCAGAGTGGCTGAACAAGCTGATACTCCCACCATCAATGGAGGAGTGTTCCCCTTGCTTCGCATCCTCTCCAGCATAGGCTGTATCTGTGTCTTTTATCTTAGCCAATCTGACAGGTGTCAGGTGGTTGTTTTGATTTGCATTTCTCTGATGCCTAAAGATGATGAGCACTTTTTCAAGTGCCTTTTAGC
The DNA here is from genome assembly GCA_004025045.1 of Sigmodon hispidus. Taxonomy (NCBI): domain Eukaryota; kingdom Metazoa; phylum Chordata; class Mammalia; order Rodentia; family Cricetidae; genus Sigmodon; species Sigmodon hispidus. Next base: position 24,776 of record PVIH01005475.1, on the reverse strand, counting down.
CATTTGTAATTCTTCTGCTGAGAATTTCCTTTTTAGTTCTGAACCCCATTTTTAATTTGATTACTTAGAGTTTGGGGGTCTAGTTTCTTGAGTTCTCTATATATTTTAGAGATCAGTCCTCTGTCACTTGTAGGGCTGGTGAAAATCTTCTCCCATTCTGTAGGCTGTCATTTTATCTTATTGACTGTATCTTTGCTCTTAGAAAAGCTTCTCAGTTTCAGGAGGTCCCACTTATTGATTGTTGTTCTTAGTGTCTGTGCTACTGGTGTTATAATTAGGAAGTGGTCACCTGTGCCAATACATTGGAGGGCATTTCCCACTATCTTTTCTATCAATTTCAGTGTAGCTGTGTTTATATTGAAGTCTTTGAATGCAGTATGGTGGTTTCTCAGAAAACTGGGAATTAATCTCCCCAAGGATCCAGCAATATCACTATAGGGCAATACCCAAAAGACACTCATTCGTACCCCAAAGACATTAGCTCTACTGTGTTCATAGCAGCATTATTCATAATAGTAAGAATCTGGAAACAACATAGATGCTCCTCAACTGAAGAATGAATTAACAAACTGTGGTACATCTACACAATGTGTTATTACTCAGCAGTTTAATAAAAAAAGACATCCTAAAATTTGCAGGCAAATGGATGGATCTGGAGAATATCTCCTTGAGGGACGTATCACAAACCCAGAAAGATAAGCAGGAGATGTGTTTAGTGGACTATAAACAAAAATGCAAAATGCAAAACATGAACAAGCTGCAAACCACAACCACTGAATAGCTTGGGATCTGAAGGAACTTAAGAGAAGCATCCAGGGAGTCCCCTAAGAAGAGAAAATAGAGAAGATCTCCTTAGCTAGTTGGGAGCATAAGGGGTTACAACCAAGAAGAGGTGGGAACAAATCATGAGAGAAGGAGATGATTGAGAGGAACAACAAAGAGAGGAAAAAAAGAGAGAAATTGAGATCTTAATAGAGGAAGCCAATGTGAAGTTGGAAAAAGACCTGATGCTAGGGAAACCTCCAACAACTGACAGGATGTCCCTGTCTAGGTTTCTAACCAATAGTGAAGGTGTTGTTTAAACAGGACTTCCATTATAATCAAATGAATAGCCACCATAAGTGCCATCACAGAAATTACATCCAACAATGAATAGAGGTAGAGGCAGGGATACATGGCTGAGCACTGGGCTGAGTCCCTGGTTCAGAGAGGGAGGAGAGTCAATATGAGCAAGGGGATAGTGACTATGAGGAAAATTCTCACAGTGATGGCTGGCTGGAGCTCTGGGGAATTCACTGAATCAAGAACAGCCACCTGGGAACCATCAGGAAAAGGAATTGGGCCCTCCAAGGATAGACAACTGTCTGCTGACATGGACAGTATGTGGAGCCTCAAAAAGAGGGATTAGAGTGTGTTTTTGTGCATAGTCTGGCACATTGGAGCCCATTCCATTCAGAGAAACACCTAACCCAGTCTTGATATTAGGATGAGGAAACTGGATTTGTCAGGAATTGATGCTGAGTTGATGCATCTTGGAATTTCTTGCCCTATCTGGGGAGCCGATACGGTGATGGCAAGGAGGGGTGCTGAAGGCTTGCCGGGAAGGAGGAAGGGAGTTGGAACAAGGGGATACATGGATAAAAAAGACTTCATTCTATAAAAATAAATAAATTTTAAAATAGAAGAAAGCTTAGTTAACGCATGAAATTGTTGATTGTTGATAAATATGTCAAATTATTCTGTTTAGTTTTAAAATTAAAACCATAATATGCTTGAGTATAAAAGCTTATTTTGGCTTAGAACCAGGTGAATGCTAGTAAAATGTAAAAATCATACTTTGTTCTGTTAGTTGTTTTTGGCCTCACAGAAATAGTTTGCAGAAGCAGTTGGAAGCATTCATTATTTTTTTTAAAAAATGAGGTAACTCTTCAATTCAACAAACTACATTTAATGTACAAACCAGTATTTAACTGTTAATGCCTAAATACTCAAGAAAGTTCTCAGTCACCAAACACTAACTATTAACATTTGAAACAATTTTCCTATACATAATTTAGAGCTAGAAAAATGAAAGCAGTTTAATATGTAACATCATTCAATCAATGTCTAGTATTCCCTATGCGTGAGAAAAATTGGATTTGGAGAATAATTTAGATTTGTCCTCACTTTTTAGTTAAAAATTCTTATATTAATTGACAATCATGTAAAATCTAAATTATTAATAGAGATATGATCATTTAATTCTTTAATTTTTTTAAAATAACTATACTTAACTGAAATATTAGGAATAGCAAGCTTTAGAGCAAAAGAACAGCCCAAATTCATTTTATACTTTGTCTAAACGTAGCATAAACTTGAAAATTATCTTTTTGAAATTGGATACACGGAGGAACAACAGAACTCTCGGAAGGTAGATGGTGTACATCAAAAAATTAATCAGCCATTAACAACAAATACACTGACAATTTCTAAATTAAACTGATGCTAGACACGAGAGTACAGTAAGATAGGTTGCAAGTTATATTTTATTGAGCATATGATAACCATAAACTTTACAATCAATGCACTTGCTATAGCATTTTACTATAGCACTCAGTAACTAAAAATCACAAATAATTTGAACCATATGAAACACTGGGGAGTTCCTAGGTAAGTGCTGTATATTGTATTTTTAACTTGTTATTATGTCTCATCATAAACAATATGGCTTGCTAGTGGGTCTGCAGGCTTGAGAACAACACAACAGAATATACATTCTATGCTGAAAGATCCTACTATGTAATGAATCAATTTAATGATCAATTTAAGTAAACAAAAAACCAGGAGTGTAAATATTTACAACACTTAGTTTATTTTTAAATGTTTAAATTATATTTATATAATTATACAATTACACATATATAATTCTACAAGATGATATAATTATATAATTATGTATTCTCTTCTATTTCCACCCTCAAAACTTTCACAAACATCCTTTGTTTCTCTCTTGCTAATTCATGGCCCTTTTCCATTAATTGTTGTTATATATGGATATATGAATATGTATATATATGTACATAAATACAGCCTGCTGGGTAACTATAATGTTACTTTTATGTGTGTTTTCAGGGCTGACCATTGGCCAATTTAAGCAGGAACTCTTTATACCGTGCTTCAACTACCTCTGTTAGATGACACATCTCCAATATTTATCTACCCCAGACAGACAATAATGTTGTTTCTTCTAATAGGGTCACTCTTTCTTTCTAAATCAACCTTTTTTCTTACTTAGTTGGTCTTTTATTTCAGATATTATCTTTGCCATTTATAACATCATATTTACTCGCATAGAAAGTCTGAAAATTTAACTGACGGACATTCAGTGAGCATTTGTTAAGAACCTATAATATCGCTCTTTGTCCCATCTACTGCGAGAATGAAGACCATTCTCAGCAACCCAGACTGTGGACATTCCAGACAATGAGGACATCACTCTGAAGGGGCACACAGTCATTGTGAAGGGCCCCAGAGGAACCCTCCGAGGGACTTCAATCATATCAATGTAGACCTGAGTCCCTTCTGAAAAAAGAAGAGGTTTCGGGTTGACAAATGGTAGGGTAACAGAAAGGAACTGGCCACCTTCTGAACCATCTGCAGTCATGTTCAGAACATGACCAAGGGTGTTACTCTGGGCTTCCGCTACAAGATGAGGTCGGTGTATGCTCATTTCCCTATCAAGGTTGTTATTCAGGAGAATGGGTCTTTGGTCTAAATATGAAACTTTTTGGGTGAAAAAGATATCTGCAGAGTTTGGATGAGGACAGGCGTTGCTTGTTCTGTCTCTCAAGCCCAGAAGGATGAATTAATCCTTAAAGGAGATGACATTGAACTTGTTTCAAATTCAGCGGCTCTGATTCAGCAAGCTACAACAGTTAAAAACAAGGATATCAGAAAGTTTTTAGATGGCATCTATGTGTCAGAAAAGGGAACAGTGCAGGAGCCTGATGAGTAAGGCCTGAATTTCCTAGCTCCAAAAACAAGATTCTGAATTTAAGTGATTTGTGGTGTTTTGGGAGACAATAAAAGACTTATATTGAAAAAAAAGAACCTATAATATTTTCATCCATTCAAAGCAGTTCTCAGTGGATGAAATAGAAAGGTAAAGACCATGCACAGACCATGAGCTACTAAAGTAATTTCATAGTGATGATGCAGCAAAAAATGAAGTCTTTTGAGAAATGACAGAATCTAAAAAATGGTTAGAATTTTCTGTTTGTACATTTTTTCTCCTCTACCTGTACTTCAAAACTGATGTAATTACCAAGAATAGCACAGTTAAAAACTTGGCTTCATAAAAAGCAGCAGTTGAAAAGTAGTTTTTACAGCACATTTATAAAAGTAAGAGAGTGAGTACATGCTGAATAGTTCTACTTAGAAATTAATAGACAAATTGACTTCTGTGTCTTAGAAGCAAATGTCTTGAGTTAATTTGACATGACATGAATTGTACTGGCAGTTAATTCAGCAATGCAGCATCCATCTTTCAAAGATTACTCCATATTGGCAACTTCCTAGTCTCTTGGCAAAGCTACCCTAAATGTCCTTGGCTCAAGAATATTTTGCAATAAACTTCTAAGTCAGTGTAGGCAGAATCTTGGCTTTTACAGGGTCAGTCACTGCCCACGTAGGAATATGTGTTATAATAAGTAAACATACTATAGTAGTAGTAATTCAAGCTATTTTTCTGTCAAACAAACCTGTTTTTAATTTTTGTAAATGTTAATTTATATAAACATTTTTACAAAAACAATAAGAGAATAAGTTATATTAAAATTATTTTGAATATAAACCCAAATATTAAATGATTAATTTGGGGGTTAATTCTTTTTTTAATTTTTTAATTTTTTTTTTATTATTTTTATTATGAACAAAGAAGTCACACTTTCTATCCTTGTATATCCTTATTCAAGGTCCCTTCCCCCTGCCAGCCACATCAGGTCATTCTTTCTTCTCCACAACGCCCCATCCCCTCCCTGGGCAGGCAGCAGGCAGTCCCATGGTCCCACTGACCCAATATTTCTTAGCTCAGTCTCCATTCCTGGCCAAATCCAGTTTTGTCCCCCCTCCCTCAAGAGTGAGTCCGGTGTTCCTATAGTTGGAGTGGGGTCCAAAGGGTCAGTCCAGGGTGTTTCTGATCCCAAGCTGTTCAGTGGTTGTGGTTTGCAGCTTGGGCATGCTTGGCTTTTTTCTTGTTTGTTTAGAGACCACTAATGAGTGAGTATATCCCCTGCTTATCTTTCTGAGTTTGTGATACCTCGCTCAGGAGGATATTCTCCAAATCCATCCATTTGCCTGCAAATGTTAGGATATCATTTTTTTCTTACTGCTGAGTAGTACTCCATTGTGTAGATGTACCATATTTTGTTAATCCATTCTTCAGTTGAGGGACATCAAGGTTGTTTCCAGGTTCTTGCTGTTACAAATAATGCTGCTATGAACAGAGTTGAGCTAATACTTTTGGAGTATGACTCTGCATCTTTAGGGTATACACGCAGAAATGGAATTGCTGAGTCCTTAGGGAGGGTTAATTCTTTACATGTAAGTTTTCAAGGAAAAAATTATTTCATCAAATGTGTTACTAAATTAGAAATATGCTTTTTAAAAATTTTTTACGAATAAAGTCATATTTTTAATTCTTTTATATCCCTGTTCAAGATCCCTTCCCCCTCCCATCCCTTCTACTCACTCTCTCTTCTTCACATCTCCCCATCTCCTCCCCAGCAAGGGTAGGAGGTTCCCAAGGTCCCAATATGGCTTAGTTCAGCATCCACTCCTGGCAGATCCAGTTTCCTCAAGACTGGGTCAGGAGTTCCTCTGTAGGGAGTGGGATCCAAGGTGGCAGTCTAAGGTGTTTCAGATTCCAAGCTCTTCAGTAGTTGTGGTTTGCAGCTTGGACACGCTTTGCTTTTTGCTTTTTTGTTTAGAGTCCACTAATGAGTAAGTACATCCCCTGCTTACCTTTCTGGTTTTGTGATACCTCCCTCAGAAAGATATTCTCCAAATCCACACATTTGCCTAAAATTTTAGAACGTCATTTTTTCTTACTGCTTAGTAGTACTCTATTGTGTAGTTGTACCAAAGTTTGTTAATCCATTCTTCAGTTGAGGGATATCTAGGTTGTTTGTAGGTTGTTACAGTTACAAATAATGGTGCTATGAACATAGTTCAGCTAATGCATTAGGAGTGTGAATGTGCATCTTTAGGGTATACACCCAGAAGTGGTTTTTCTGAATCCTTGGGGAGATTGATACCCAATTTTCTGAGAAACTGCCATACTGTATTCCAGAGTGGCTGAACAAGTTGACACCTCTACCATCAATGAAGGAATAGTCCCCTTGCTCCAAAACCTCCCCAGCATAGGTTGTGTCTTTTATCTTAGCCAGTCTGACAGTTGTTAGGTGGTATCTCAAAGTTGTGTTTTGATTTGCATTTCTCTGATGGCTAAAGATGATGAGCACCTTTTCATGTGTCTTTCAGCCATTCATAATTCTTCTGCTGAGATTTCCCTTTTTTGATCTCAACCCCATTTTTTGATTGGGTTATTCAAGGTTTTGGGCTCTAGATTCTTGAGTTCTTTATATATCTTAGAGATCAGTCCTCTATCACTTGTAGGGTTTGTGAAAATCTTTTCCCATTCTGTAGGCTGTCATTCTGTTGAGTACTTTTTCAAGTGTTGAGTACTTTTTCAAGTGTCTTTCAGACATTTGTAATTCTTCTGCTGAGAATTCCCTTTTTAGTTCTAAACCCCATTTTTTGATTGGGTTATTCAAGATTTGGGCTCTACTTTCCTTTTTTTCTTTATTTATTTTGTATTTATCAAGAAAAACAGTAAAATGAATTTAAAATGCTGAGAAGTTAACAATAATTATAAAGAAGATAAAAATCATAAGCATGACTTATCAAGGGTGATAATGCAAATAAGATTGCTACACGTATATTTACTTTGTGTTCAGCTTTCCCTCTGAATTTTTTTTCCATCCCTGTATATCCTTATTCAAGGTCCCTTCCCCCTCCCACCACATCAGGTCATTTTTTCTTCTCCTCAACTCCCCATCCCCTCCCTGGGCAGGGAGCAGACAGTCCTATGGTCCCACTGACCCAATAATGCTTGGATCTGTCTCCACTCCTGGCAAATCCAGTTTTGCCCCCCCTCCCTCAAGAGTGAGTCTGGTGTTCCTATAGTTGGAGTGGGATCCGAAGGGTCAGTCCAGGGTGTCTCTGATCCCAAGCTGTCCAGTGGTTGTGGTTTGCAGCTTGGGCATGCTTGCCTTTTTTTCTTGTTTGTTTGTTTAGAGACCACTAATGAGTGAGTACATCCCCTGCTTATCTTTCTGAGACTGTGATACCTTGTTCAGGAGGATATTCTCCAAATCATCCATTTGCCTGCAAATTTTAGGATATCATTGTTTCTTACTGCTGAGTAGTATTCCATTGTGTAGATGTACCACAGTTTGTTAATCCATTCTTCAGTTGAGGGACATCTAGGTTGCTTCCAGGTTCTTACTATTACAAATAATGCTGCTATGAACATAGTTGAACTAATACTTTTGGAGTGTGAATGTGCCTCTTTAGGGTATACACCCAGAAGTGGTATTGCTGGGTCCTTAGGGAGATTGATTCTTAATTTTCTGAGAAATCACCATATTGCATTCCAAAGTGGCTGAACAAGCTTATACTCCCACCAACAATGGAGGAGTGTTCCCCTTGCTCCGCATCCTCTCCAACATAGGCTGTCATCTGTGCCTGTTATATTAGGGCTCTACTTTCTTGAGTTCTCTATATATTTTAGAGATCACTCCTCTATCACTTGTAGGATTGGTGAAAATCTTTTCCCATTCTGTAAGATGTTGTTTTGTCCCATTGACTGTGTCTTTGGCTTTACAGAAGCTTCTCAGTTTCAGGAGGTCCAACTGATTGATTGTTATTTTTAGTGTCTGTGTCACTGCTATTATATTTAGGAAGTGGCCACCTGCGCCAATTCATTGGAATTATTTCCTATTTTCTTTTATATCAAGTTCAGAGTGGCTAGATTTATGTTGAGTTCTTTGATCCACTTGGATTTGAGTTTTGTGCAGGGTGACAAGCTTGGATCATCATCTGCAAATAGAGATAGTTTCACTACTTCTTTTTCAATTTGTATCCATTTAATCTCCTTCATTCTCTTATTGCTTTAGTTAAAACTTCAAGAACTATATTGAATAGATAAGGGGAGAGAGGACATCCTTGTCTAGTTTCTGATTTTAGTGAGATTCTTTTGAGTTTTTCTCCATTAAGTTTGATATTGGCTGTCGACTTCTTGTAAATCAGCTTTATTATCTTAAGATATTTTCCATGTATTCCTGATCTCTCCAGGGATTTTATCATAAATGACTGTTGGATTTTGTCAAAGGCTTTTTTCAGTGTCTAAGGATACGATCATGTAGTTTTTCTTTCCTTCAGTTTGTTTATATTTTGGATGACATTTATGTTTTTTTGTATGTTGAACCATACCTGCATTTCTGGGATGAAGCCTACTTAATCATGTAGGATGATATTTTTTTATATGCTTTAAATAGTTTGCCAAAACTTTGTTGAAAATTTTAGCATCAATATTCATAAGGGAAATTGGTCTGCAATACTCCTTTTTTTCATGTGTCCTTGAGTAGCTTGGGTATTAGGGTAATTGTGGCCTCATAAAAGAAATTTGGCAATATTCCTTAAGTGGATTTGGCTGGGTAACTTTTCTCAGAGAAGCATTCTGATATTTGCTCTGCATCTGCTGGCATCTCTGTCTGTCTCTGCCCTTCTTCCCCTTTATCTATGCTCAGATTTCCTGCCTGCTAAGATGCTTTGCCATTGGCCCAAATAATTCCTTTATTATCAAATGATAATTCATGGTGTACAGAGAGACAATGCACATCAATGAGAGCTCACTGATTCTGAAGTGACAGCTGGAGAATCTCTATGGGACTAAAGTATGACCTCTAAATGTGGATAACAGCTGCATGACATGGGCATTTTATGAAGCCTCTGGGAGTGGGACCAAAATATATCCCTAGTGCATGAACTTGTATCCCATTCCTTACAGAGTAACCAGGGAGTGGGGTTGGGGCTTGGTCCTACCTCAATTTTATATAAGAGTGCATTAACTCACTCTGGGAGTCCGTATCCTCTGTGAGAAATTAATGGGGAAATAGAGTGAAGGGAAGAAGGGGAGGATTGGGAAGACGGAAGGGAGAGGTAAGAGTGGTGGGTATGTTCAAAATCTTTTAAATAAAAATAATCAGAAAAATAAGTAAATAAAATTTCTCTGTTGTGTCTTGCATATTTTCTTATGTTTATTAGTATATCTATCTAAGGATTGTGTCTATAATCTGTCAAATATTTCTTATTTTCACTAGTAAGTCTTTCTAAGTATTGTATCTTATCAGTAATAAGTCTTTCTAAAACATGTCTTATCAATAATAAATGTTTTGAAAGCTTGTAAAATGTAAAATTTTCATATTTGGCAAAGTTATCAAACCACTTTTTAGGGATAAAATGTGAATTATCAAACTGATAGTAATTACAATTTATATTATGTCAGTCCCAGATAACTAATTTATCTGAATTTTTTTCCACATCCTCAGTAGCACTATATAAAGTTCTAACCCCCTGCATATTGTGGAATATTATTTTAAAGTGAGTTACTTTTTAATGTTGCATTTGTTTAACTCTGTGAAGCTGTGTTACTTTGTCTATTGGAAACACTGCATGGTCTAATAAACAGTGAAACACCCAATAGTGAGGCAGTATAAAAAAAAAATAGGTAGGGCTGGCAGGCAGAGAGCATATACAGGAGGAGACATCTGTGAGGAAAAAAGAAATAGCCAGAAAAAAGTAGGGCTCCAGAGGTCAGCCACACAGCTACATAGCAATCCACAGAGTAAGAAACAAAGAAAAGTTTATAGGAATAGAAAAGAAAAATTTCAGAAGAAAAAGATAGATAGGAAAATTAAATATAAAATATTATAAGAATGTTAATGCAATCATCCTCTATATGTTTTTCATATGTAGCAAAAGAAATTTTATATGGGTAAATTTATCACTGCAAGTGAGGAAATTATTAGTAGAGACAGGTTGAAATTTCACCAAGTGAGATGAAGTGATAATCATAAATATTTCTTTGAAAATGCCCAAGATACCTTTAACAAAATACTTATTGCAAATTAAGATAGTAAATCTTGATCAAAGTCCCAAATGTATGACAGAGTATAATAATTAACTAAAATGTAGAAAATATTGTCAGCCCCATGATATGATGAAAAACATTATTCCAGTTACTTTTGACTATTTTATTGAAAAATATAAAATATTTATTATAAAGACATTGATAATCTACTCCTTGGACACACAAACTATAATTTCAACTTGTCTAGTAAAATTTTTTCATTATTATAATACTAATATAAATATTAAAGAGTTAACCAATTGCTCCCAAATTGTATATGGGGCTGTACATGAGGTCTAACACAGCATATTTAATCTAATACCTTCCTATAATTAAAGAGGTCTTAGCTTATAATTTCACTTATAAATGCTTATTTCTATTCTTTAAAATGGTAGGTAGGCAGATGATAATCTTTCTGATAAAACGTCAATATTTATTCATATCTCACAAAGGATTCTTATGTTTTATCATTTGGTTCCCTTGTAAGTCCTTACTTCTATATAATTTCTGCCGTCTTAAATGTACTCTTTTTGAGAGTTATTTTTTCTATGATTTGACATTTATAGCTTCTTTAAATTACTCACTTTATTTCTTACCCTGCAATCCATTAGCATGTTATATTTTCTTTACTGTATTCTCTGGTTACTTTAGGAATTCCACTTTGGGTTGATGTTAATCACCAATTTAGTGTTCTTGCCCATTCTAAGCCAATGCTCAATCACTGAGTAACACCAGTTGCCCCTTAGTATTTCTAGTTCTTATTAGTTATAGCAACTGAAGTTGGTTTATTTGTCTTTTTTTTTTTTCTTACATTTAGAAACTGGGAGGCATGAATGGATTCTACAGCAATTTGGTCTCAGCAATTTTTATAGGACAATAATAAATTTATGTGCCAATTAAAGAAAGCTCCGATGAGTAGTTACATGGTGAGCATTTTGTGTACTTATTTGACTTTGACTTTGGGAAACACTGCTGCCGTGACTGAGCTCTCTATTCCCTTATATATCATGTTTGTACAGCCTCTTGTCAGAACATGTCTGTAGGCGATGGGACTCAGGATTTGTTTGTGGAGCAATATGTTCTGATATCTTTCTCCTTTTTCTCTTCAATTCTCGTGGATATCTTGCTACTTGGAGACCAGAACATGTAAAATAAAACAGGACACAAAAGCTTGATGTAAAATTTAAAAGTATTTAAAATTCCTATCATTTTATGATTGAACAACACTGAGTAACTCTTTCCTACTTATCCATAAATTTTATTCTGTAAGTGCCCATAGTTTTAAGAGAAAAGATTTTCAATGTAAATTTCCTAGAATAGGAGCCCAGCTAAATGGTTCTGGGCTGGACTTCCTGGGAGTGGACCAAAGGTTTAGTCTCACTCTCTGCCCCACTTTGCTTCAAATAATCACACACATGCTTATATTATTTTTATACTGATTGACCTAAGGCTTAGGCTTATAACTTGCTAACTCCTTCATCTGAGCTAACCCATCTCATTCAGCCATGCAGCTTGGTACCTTTTCTCAGAGCTGCATCTCCTCTGCATTTCCTGGCAGCTCCAGAAAATCTGGTATCTGTTTCTGGCATCTATTTTGGCTCTGAGATATTCCAGAGTTTTCTTAGGCTGGTAGCCTCCTCCACACTTTTTGTTTGCCTTTGACCAATCAGCTTGTATTAAACTCATAGGCAGGACAAATATTTACATTACCAGCATAATCATACTACAATCATTTTTAATTTTTTTATTATAGAATAAAGTCATTTTTGTCCTTTATATTTCCTTTTTCTAACTCCCTTCCCCTTCCCGACCCCTCCCACTGAGCCTCCCTCCTCCCAATACCCCCATCCCCAGAAAGAAGAATAGATTCCAAGGTGGATTAGCATCCACGCCAGATAAGTTCAATTTCCTCATCCTAATATCAAGACTGGGTTAGGTGTTCTTCTAGAGGGAATGGGCTCCAATAGGTTATTCCATGCACTGAAACACAATCTGAACCCTCCCGTTGAATCTCCACATAATGTCCATGTCATTGGACAGCTGCCTATCCTTTTAAACATAATCTGTGCCTATGTGAGTACACTGAACCTCGTGTTTTAGTTCAGATGGTGCAGGACTTGGGCATTTGCTTCATGGTTTATCCTTTGAGGTTTAGCTTGTCTCTGTGTAGATATTAATTATCTCTATTTTTTTCTCAGTGATATATTACAGATGAAAACAGATTAGATGTTATTGAATGGACAACACAATTTCTACTTTACATGACTCATTCTCTATGCTCTGTGCCCTTGTTCTTTGAATATGTGACAAATATAAACTGAGAAGTCATTTGGCTGTATTTCTATAGCTATAATTCTATTTTCCAGTTTAATTCAACCTCTAGTCCAAAATTCATGGAAATAAATTAGTGAGTATGTAATTTTTAAATATTTGGCATAGAAACCTTTTTCTATGATACTTAATGATGTTGACATCTGAGGTTTTTAATTTCTTTAAAACTAAAAGCATAGTCTTAAGATTTGGCAAAGTAAAGGAACACTTATCCAGTAATTATCCCCTTATTTTCAAGATTAGTATTTTTATATCTACTATCTTTAATGAACATAGTTTAAAATGAACAATTATTTTAAAACTCACACTGAAGTCTCGTACCTTTGTGTATACATCCATTCATATCTCTCTATCATTGTTACTAAAAAAAGTATGTTTTTAGATTGATATAAAAAACTATAGTCTCTGTAGTTTACAAATAATAGAAATGTATTTTTCATACAGTAGAAGGTTTACATTTTGGAATCATGATTTTATGGTTCACAGTTTTGAGGAAAACAACTTCTGATATATGTACTTTCATGATATAAACTCATATAACATAAAAAAGCAGAGGGTTTTCTGGAACTTCATAAGATCCCTTACATTGTTAGAAGTGACTAATCCATTTCTTTAAGGTCTTAATATCATCACACTGAATGAATTCTGAACTGCAATATGCAAATTTATGTTGCCACAACATTGCAAAGGCTAAAGAGGAGATAAAAATAAAAAAAAAATGAGTAATTCTTCCATGACCTATAAACTGAGCATCATGAATGTTTTAAAATATGTATTTTAAATAAGGGGTAACTATTCTCATTTATTTAGCTGGAGCTAACAGATGAGGGCACTTATAACATATCCTGCAAGGTACACATCTCATGTATTAAGGATAATGGCTGGAACTTTGAAACTGTTCTGTGAAGAAGCACAGATTAATAAAGCTTGACAAAATAGAAATCAAGAAGTAAAAGAAAAAGTTGTCTGGATATAATCCAAACACATTTTATTTATAGATTTCACTGAAAGAACACCCAAGCTGCCAAACACAACCACTGAACAGCTTGGGATCTGAAGCACCTTGGACTGGCACCTTGGAGCCCATTCCCTCCAGAGGAACGCCTGACCCAGTCTTGCTATTAGGATGAGGAAATTAGACTTGCCTGGAGTGGATGCTGACTAACCACCTTGGGACTTCTTGTTCTTTCTGGGGAGGGGGTGGGGGCGATGGGGAGAAGAGAGACTGACTGGGAGGGGTTGGGAGGGGGAAGGGAGTTTGAATAAGGGGATACATAGATACAAAATGGGACTTTATTCTATAAAAATAAAAGTGTCAAGGAAGTAAACCATAGTTTTATGAGATGGTAGATTCCTCAATTTGCATCCCAAATAATGACAACACTAGCACATATATCTCACTTAGTGGAAGACACACTCTGGATTTCCTTTAGAAAAGCAGATTATAGTATCATGTTGTCCTCCATAACATGTCAAAATCTCTCTGTACCCTGACATGATACATCTAGACATGGTAGACCTAGATATGGTAGAACTGACATGTAAATCTACATTTCAAATTGACAAATGAAAATAACCAGGAGTCTCTACCCAGCAATATATTAAAGCCAATCATCAGATCTACAGAGCATGATTCCCTTCATTATTTTATCTTGTTCCTTTGTAATCTACACAAAGCTTTTTAAGTAAACTTTTAAAAGTGTCAGCAATTTAAAGAAATACTCCCCCCAAAGAATCCAGATTTCATGCATAGAACAGTGAAGTGTGAGTATCAAGGTGAATAACAACACAGTAGAAGGAAGTGAACGTTTTAGTTCATAGTCCTGTCAATCATCCATCAGTTATCATCTTTCTGATAACACAGTTGGTGAAGGATCTTTAAAACCTTGCTATGAACTTCTGATAATCTCATGATCTTAGTAACATAGACTGTGAGGTAGTGGGGGATATATTTGGGTTAAGTTTTTAAAAACAGGATGAGTTAAAAAAGAAGATACAAAAGTTTTAACTAAGGATGTGTTTAGTAGTTAAGTTATTTCCCTGCATGCATGAAATTCTAATTTTAATGCCTAGTGCACATATGTATGGTCACTGAAAGAGAGAAGGGGAAGAGAGAAAAATTAGAATAAGAAGGAAAGGAAGAAAAACGAAATAATGGAAGAATAAGGGAAGGAGAGAGGAAAGATTGATTTCCTTAAGATGACTACATGCTTATTATTAATTTTAAATTCTATCGTTATGCAGGGGCTAAAAGATAACAAAGGAACTTTTGTAAAAAATCTGAGACTCAGGAAGTTGCAGGGCAAGAAACTGAAAGTTTGGTAATATTAATTACATGTTACAAAAGGAGAAAACCACAAAATACTCACTACTTCACTATTGAGGGCAGAGCATCAAATGCAGCATTATCTTCATGTGGTCAGGATCCAGCAGTTGACATTGAGATCATGTTGTACCATGGAATTTTATACAATATTGTACTTCAGTAACACTTCATCAAAATTCTATTTTCAGTAAATCCAATTTCTTTTTTATAAATATGCCCATTCTGGTGATTAAAAAAAAAGAAGAACATGGAACATGGTGTTTAGATGTTTGGCATGGCTTGATTTATTTCTAAAAAATTAGTATTTTCAAAGGATAAAGTTCACTGACACATTATGATGTGTTAAACATCTTTGCCTTGAATTCAGTTACATCCACTTTTATTAGAGGATGTTAGCCTCAGTGAAAGGCTCACATTTTAAGCTTCTTTGCATTTGAAAACCTTAACTTAGACTCTGCAATTCTTTTTTTTATTTTTGAATGTTTTATTATTTTGTAATAGAAGGTCCCTGTCTAAACCAGAAGAGTATTAGTGCAATTACTGACCTATAATAGCCTGGATTTTAAATGAAAAGTTCTAGCTTCTCATATTGAAGTGTAAGCATATAGGTCTAGTTTTATTTATCTATCTATCTCTCTATCTATTTATGTATCTATCTATCTATCCTTCTAACTGTAATCATCGTCACCATAATCATCAATCTTAATATCCATGCACATGCTGTGGATACATAATAATTCTCTAACTTGGTGACTGCTCCCATTCATTGAGTAATCATTAAGAGTCTCACCTTCATAGATGCAGAAAATTAATATGTGGCCCTTTATATACTCATACTGCAGACAATTCACTTTCCCTGAAACTTGTGGCATCTAGTTTTAATTACCAGTACAAAGAAAAACTAAATTTTGGCATAAAGTTTCTTGTCACAGGGAGAGTTGTTCCTATATCCCAATATCTAGTGCTTACATGGGTAATAAATAAATAAATAAATAATATGACAAGCATGTGTCTATTCTTAGTGTTATTGCAAATAATACATATCAAGAAGCCAGAAGGAAAGAAAGCATTGTATACGCATTCAGTTATTCTAAGATTATAAATATGCATGTATATACATGTATATACATATATATGTATGTATGTATAAGAGAGAATGTGTGTGAATGTGTGTGGGTGTGTGTATGTGTGTGTATTTGTGTAGTCAGAATTCTAGATCATCCTGAAACTCTCAAATACTCAGTAGCTACTTATAAAATAGTTAACTTAGATGCTTATTATGGGTCAGTATTTCAGGCATTCTACTAACTAGCTTTTATGCTTAAATTAACCCATGTTTATATTTATAGTCAGCCATGTGACTTGGTATTTTTGCTTTTGTGCAGCATTCTCATCTTCTTTCCTCTGCATCTGGCAGGCATCCTGCTGTCTTTTCTCTTTCCAGAATTTACCTAGTTTGGTTACCACACTTCTATTTCTTGTCTCTACTGGCCATTCAGAATTTTATTATACCAATACAAGTGAAAATTCCTTACAGTGTACAAGAGCACTATCACATACACACACACACACACACACACTCCTTTGCTCTCCAAAGTTATATACTGAATTGCATTGGACCAATTTTTTGTTATTTAACAATATTTACAGCAATTCGAAATAATGTAACCCCAGTAGTAGTGACTGAGAAACATTTGAATGTAATTACTCAGCAACTCTATTAACTCTATTATCAATGTACAAAATATTGTGATGGACCAAAGGCTCTCAAAAATTTATAGGAGGAAAGTTTTGATAAGCTTCCACAGGTCTATCTATCATGTGACTATATCACTCATCAGTTAGAGAATAAGTGGCATAAAATTAAAACTTTATTAAAATAAATTTAAAACTTCATTAAAATAGAAAGTGAGTGAAGAAATGGGTTTACCTTGGAAAATTATGCATTTGATACCAACTGGTATTATAATTTGATTCCTGATCTTTCTTATTCTTTCTAAGCCTGTCAGTATAGTGCATCTTGAGGCATTCCTAGGTGAGGAGGAACTCAAATCACCCAAGATTCTCATGAGTTTGTCACAGACTTGTATAAAATCCCATTCCTTAGCTAGAAGATTGTGACATATGTAGTCTTAGTTTAGTTCTGTTTTAACCTCTACTTTTTGGTGGTTCTAGGGATGGAATCAAGGACCTTTCCAATCAAGTCAAACAACTCTCTCGCTGTGCAATCTTTGCCCCTTTAAGAGGTTCTGAAAGAAGTTTTAAAATGTTTTATGAGATATCCATGGATTTCCCTGGAAAGGGGAAATAAGAAAGATCTCCTGAGTAAATCTGAGTCATATGGGGGAGTGAGCAAAAGGGCTTGGGAAGAGATCATGAGAGAAGGAGATGGTTAAGAGGTAGGAGTAACAGAGTGGGAGAACAAAGAAATAGATACCTTGGTAGAGGGAGTCACTCTGTGATTAGAGAGAAACCTGGTGCTAGGGAAACATCCAAGAACTCATAAGGTGTCCTTAGCTAGGACTCCAAGCAATAGTGGAGGGATGACTGGGTAGGAATTCCCTATAATCAAATGAATGACTACTCTAATTGTCATTGTAGAACTTTCATCCAGCAACTGATAAAAGCAGAAGCAGTGATCTATAGCTAAGCACTGGTCAAACTCCTGATCTAGCTGAAGAAAAATGGGTGTATATTTATCAGCAAAGCAATCAGGATCAAAAGGAGAAGATCCATAGAGGTGGCTGACCTTAGCTATTGGGAGCTCACTGACTCTGAAATGACCACTGAAGAACCTTCATGGAAAGAAGATAAACCTGTCAAATGTAGATAACAGTAAAAAGGTGTAGGAAGTTTATGGAGCCTCTTGTACTAGTACCAGAGATATTTTTCTGGAGTATGAACTGGCTTCTCAAAGCTCATTCCCTACAGAGGAACATCTTACTCAGACTTAATACTCTGTGTGTGTGTGTGTGTGTGTGTGTGTGTGTGTGTGTGTGTGTGTGTGTCCAGAGGGGTCAGACACTAGGACCTACCTCAACTGGATATGCCAGGCTGAAGTGACTCACCAGGGGATTCCTTGACCTCCCTAAGAAATAGATGGGGGAACGGGGTCAGGGGAGGCTGAGGAAGGGTAGGGAGGAAGGGATGGGGAGAGTAGTGGAAGATATGAAAAAACGTTTTAAATAAAAAAAATTTCTTAAAAAGAATAATGAAGAGCTAAGAAATTATTATTCACCATCTGGGGGACAGAGACAGATAGATCTCTGTGAGTTCAAGGATGACCTGATCTACATAGTTAGCTCCAGATCCATTAAAGCAATGTAATGAGAGATTGTTTTAATAAAAGAAACAAAATAATACAAAGTAATTTAAAAATATTTTCAACTACCTACATTTAAAATTGATCAGAAAATGTTTGATGACAACCTGTAGATATTATGTAGATATAATGATAAATGTTTCCAGTTATTAATTATAGCTGTTAAACTCAAACCCAATCTGTATCTTTGAGGTTATAAACTATTGTCTCTTTTTCACTCATTCACTTATTTAATCTATGTTTCTCTCTCTCGATTGGAAATATCTTCATAAATAGCTAGATATTCTGGAAATTGGGATCTAACAAAGCTAAACAACAATTTATTAAATAAATCTCTTTTATCCTTAAGACTGGTATAATAATATGTACAATAAGATGATAATCCAATGTGATTTTAATTTGTATGATAAATAAGAATAGTTATTGCATTTTAATTTAAAATAACTATATTAATAAAGATGATACATGTATCAATGAAGAATATTGATAATATGAAGCTTCAAGCTAATATAGTTGTTTGGTCTTTAAACAAAATAGAGACTTGATAGTATCTGTATAGTTAAAAATGCACTATTTGAGAAGAAACTTAGAGTCACTGAAGCACCAAGTCAATTGTACTGAAAGGAACAGAATACTGTCTGGCATCTGAATGATGTTCAATAATGTTTTTTTGTTTCTTGTACTCAGTTTAAGATTTGTAGTAAAGAAGCAATATTTTGGTACCAGTAAAATAATAATGCATTTATTATGTTACATTTGTTTCATTTAACAAAAGTTCATGTTTAACTTTTCCAAAATAAATGTCATTACCATTTGTCTGGTAAATGCTCACATAGTAGAGCATGAAGCTTAAGAGAATGTGTTTAGAACCTTAGTCTCTTTGATTTTTCAAGCTATATCCGTCATTGACATTCAGTGGTCATGGCAGTTATATGCTTGTAGAATTTGTGTAGTGAAAATTAACAGTATTGATTTTTTTACTTACCATTTGCAACTAATTGCATACCATGTCTTAGTTGTGAAGAGTTATCATCATTAGCATTAATGTTATTATTAAATAAGACTGACATTTTTCTCCTCAATTCAAGATACATGAACTGATATTAGACCTCAACAAAGGACAAATTAATCAAAGATAAGAAGCATAAACTACATCATATTACACAGTTCAACCTCAGTTTAAGGTTCAAATACTGTTGGATATTATTCTATTTTCTTCCCTGGTCAGAGATCTATACATCAATAAGCTGAGTAAAGTTTATGGCATAGTCAGAAGACTTTGTTCACATGCCTGCTAGTCTTTTCCTTTTTGAAATAAATCAATTTCATGGCAAGGTTGATAGCATGCTTCCTATTCATTGGTAAATGATTTCATTCTTTCATAAAAGCTTGGGAGAAAATTGTGATTACTAGTGTTTCTGGCCAAATTTTGTTCATGTCTGCCCACTGATTTTGTTTGGATACCAGAAAATTATGGAGTGTATGATTCTAATTAGGATAAGAGATTAAGCTCAGCAAAAATTCTGCTATAAAATAACATTAGAAAACATCCTTTTAACCTAACCAGTGGAATTTGCTTAGTCATTAGGACTCCAAGTGAGTTTTCAGACCTTGAGACAGAACACTGTGCCAAGAAATATCATCAGGAGACTGGGGAAGATGCCAATCCATTTTAATGATGGATTTTTAGTACTAACTTAGTCTTCTAACTTAACTCTTCTGTTTCACATCTTTATACCCTCTAGAGTCTTGTCTTAATATTTCTCTGATATTGTTACCAGAATTAAATCATGTTAGGTTATTCCTCCCAATTCTAATATTTAGTTTATTTTCCTTCAATTTTTTTGTATAATTTCCATGGCAACATGGTTATGGTGAATGTATTTTGTCAGGTCACACCTCTCCATGTACCAGTTTGTTGACCTTTAAATTCATATTGCTGAGTTTTGTTCTTTGTTATCAACCAGCCAAATAATCATTGTCATCATGGAAATTAGTGGTAAGGCTATAATATTTCACTTTACAAAATGCACAGAATCCCTTTCATATGGTTTCTTTTTATGTACACAAGAAGGGATAAGACACATTGTGCGCCCAGCTGGAAGAACCTCTCCTGCAAAAATGGGCAGAATACCAAGACAGCTGTGTTCTCTGGCATAAAAGCAGAAGAGCAGATGCAGAGCAAGGTACGGTACAAATTCATCAGGCTTTATAATCTTCACTGGGGTGACTCTGGCCCTTTTTCTGGTACAGGGCAATTTCTTGTACTGCTTTTTAAGGGATTTTTACCATGAGGATACCTATGAGAAACTCTCACATCTCTTCTAATTAGGAGTAGAATACATTAACTTTCTATTGATTTTTGAAGGTGTTTATTTATTTGTTCTTTGAGAAAGCTTGCTTTCAAAGATTCAAACAAGATCTCACTCAACCATAATGAGTAGTGACCAAGGAAAGGTGGGAACAGAGCATGAGAGAAGGAGATGGTTGAGTGAGAAGAGCAACAAAGAGGAATAAAAAAAGATGGATATATTGATAGAGGAAGTCACTACAGGTCTAGAAAGAGGCCAGGGGCTAGGGAGACATCCAAGAACCCACAGAATATCCCTGGCTAGGACTCCAACCAATAGTGGAGGGGGGCCCTAAACTGGACTTCCCTACAATCAATATATGTCTTAAAACAGAGTCGTGTTAGGAGAAACATTATTATATATTTGAAGTTGTATCTAATTATATTATATTGATAATTTGCAGTCTCCTAATATTAGTTTTGCTCAGCATCTTTCTATGTCATTATTTCTATTTATACATCTTCTTTGGAGTGGTGACTATGAAGCACTTCATTATATTTTAATTGTGTAGTCATTTTTTATTTAAGTTTGGAAAAAGTTTTATTTACCTAATTGCCTTGCCTGTGTTTAGGGACTACATGGAAGAAATTATTTAGTAATTCAACATAATGAACTGTCTTCATAATTTTATAAAGAGATTCAGTCCTTAAATTTAGATCTTTAATGTATTAATATTGTTTATGCTTATATAATTTGTAAAACTTACATATTGTCTAATAACCTTCATTTGGATGTCTACATAGTTGTACCAGCACATTTGTTAAAAAGATTTTTTCCTATTGACTTCTTTTGCAACATCTTCCCCTAAATTACTTGTAGATTTTCAATTCCACATCATAGAATGTATTTATACACATAAGGAAAGATCAGTTTCAAGATTCTCAGTTCTGCAGTATTTATTCAGTTATAAATCAGTCCTATGCCATACTTGTGAGTTTTAAGGTGGAAGTAAATTTTCCAACTTTATTATAATTTTCTAGATGTAAGTAAGGTATTCTTCACTTTTAATTCTATATAAATATTAGTAACAGCTTGTTGTTTGCTTTCCCTTATTAATTTTTATTTTATGAGCAGAGCTATTTTGCCTGTATGTATTTAAATTCACTATGTCCATGAAGTGCTTGCATAGGCTGTAGATGGCATTGGCTTCCCTGGAAATAGAATTATAAATGGCTTTGAGCTCTTGTACAGGTGCTGAGAACTGAATCCTGGTTCTCTGCAAGAGCAAGAAGCACTCTTTAGGAGCTATCTCTCTGCCCCTGCCATTGGCTTCTGGTTTTGTGCATTATGAATGCTTTTGCATTTTCTCACTTGCAGACTATGAAGATTTTTGATTATGTACATTCACACTCTTCATCAAATTCTGGAAGCTTTGAGCTATTATGACTATTGTTTTTCCAAATACATGTCCCCCCCTCTCTTTTTTACCCTCTCATCCTGTCTTTCTCTCTAGTTCTTTAGAAAGTCCCAATATGCATATTCTGCCATACTCTATGATATTTCTTAGTCTATGTTTATTCTTCTTCATTTCCTTTTCATCTTTCTTAGACTGCATGATCTTATTGACATATCTGCACATTGACTCATTAGCCTGCTAATGTCGGTTAAGTTCTTCTTGTGAGTTTATAATTGAATTATTTTCCTTAATGATTCACATACATACACATGTATATAATCATATTTCTGTATATGCATGTATATATATATACAGAGAGAAATATTATCCTTAATTTCTACAATAAACCACACATTCATCAGCTTTTGTTTCACTGTTATACAAATTCTAGAGGAAGCTTAAAGATTGATACTATTTTCCAAAAGAGTCAACTCTGGAAATTTTCCTATAACTTATATATATATGACTCAGGTCTGTTAAAATTAGGAGTATAAGATTTATTTGTACAATATTGCCTCAGAGGCCATACACATGGGACTAATTATCTTCTTGATAACCTTTTCTTAAGTTTTATATTTTTTACCAAAAAGTTTAAAGTAGATGAATCACAAGCACTCTAGAGGATATATTAACTAACTACTAAAGATGTCTTAAACCTTGGTTTTTCAAGCAACTGTTTATCATTACTGTTCATTCCTAATTTAAAAAATTGAATATGAAAACAGGACAGTAAATGTTATGCTTTATTAGAGGAATAATGGCAGAAAATTAAGAAGCAAGAAATGGATTATTCAATTTTAAAGACAATATGTCAAAGAATTCAAAGATGAATTCATTATCTTCTGTCAAAATTTTAAAAGATAAAGTTTTCCCTACACTTTCAAACTTTGTTAAAACAGGTGTTTGAATCATAGATTTTCTTTTACAATAACTGATAATGGAAGTTGTTTGATGTGAAAGTAATTCACAAAGGAGAACTTGGAGTTTTTAGGAAAACATTTTCTGCCATGAGAAGTGAATGCTATTTGGTCTGTGGTAGAATGGTAAGAGGCTGATAAAAACTGGGGAGAGAGGGGGGAGGGGGGAACGGGAGGGGGAGGGGGAGGGACGGAGGGATGGAGGAGGGAAGGAGAGAGAGAATTGTAATAAAAAGTGTACCTAAGATAACTGAGAATTGAATTTAAAATTCTGCTTCCTAGGAAACCCTAACAAATTTAACTAAATATTAGTTTTTGCCAAGCACATATTTTTGAAACATTCTCTACTCAAATAAACAAGTAGTAAACTTCTAATAGAGAAAAATATAATTATTTATTAGCTGTACCGTGCCAGGAGTCTTACTGGCTGCCTCTGTAGTCCCATCCAGTTTTTGTTTGGAAACCAAAACCATCAAAAGTACTTGGTATATAGAATAGTAATGTCATTTTATAAACTTAGAAGATGTATTTGAAATTAATTAGCAAAATATAAGAATACGTTTGAAGAAAAGTAAGTAAGTAAGATTACATTAAAGTAAGATTATATTACTTTTATCTTTGTGGTTCAATTCACTCCAGCCTTATGTCAATATTACTTTCCATATTCCTAATTTGTTTCTGTTTCAGATCTAAAGAATATTTATGCTTTGGAATGTATTTTGTAAATAAAATAAAATGAATTATGACATTTTCCTTGGAGTGGAAGACTAGGAGAATTCAGGGAAGTAGAAGAACAGAGCAGCTGACGACTTTGAGAGGCAGAGGAGCCTGGATGAGAATCCTGCTCTAAGAAAAGGTACCAAGCCACATGGCTAAATATAAGTAGAGATGTTAAATTAAACTATAAGGGTTAGCAAGAAATAAGCCTGAGCCAGCAGCTTGTAATTAATATAAGCCTCCTTGTGTTTCTTTGAGACTAAGCAATATGTGGAGCCTCAAAGGGAGAGTTCAGACTGTTTCAGTGCATGGACTAGCACCTTGGAGCCCATTCCCTCCAGTGGAACATCTAATCCAGTCTTGATATTAGGATGAGGAAATCAGACTTGCCTGGAGTGGATACTGAACTAATCCACCTTGGGACTTCTTGCCCTTTCTGGGGAGGGGATAGGGGGATGGAGAGGAGAGAGGCTGAAGCCTGACTAGGAGGTTTCCGGAGGGGGAAGGGAATTGGAACAAGGATACATGGATGAAAAAGACTTCATTCTATAAAAATAAATTTTAATAAAAGAGTCTCCTTCCAGAGTCAAAGATACTGGAAACATAGAATGTAAACTTTTATAATGTTCTTTTTCCAACCAACTGTGTACTTTCAAATCACAAACCAAAAAATTGAACTTATCACTGAGAAAAAGGATTTGATGAAAACATCCAGGGAATCCTGTAGAAAAGGAGGTGGAAAGACACCAAGAAAACAAATGTCTTTGGCTTTGCAGAAGCTTCCCAGCTTCAGGAGATCCCACTTATTGATTGTTGTTCTTAGTGCCTCTGCCACTGGTGTTATATTTAGGAAGTGGTGGCCTGTGCCAATTTGTAGAAGTGTATTTCCCACTTTCTTTTCTATCAAGTTCAAAGTGGTTGGGGTTAAGTTGAGGTCTTTGATCCACTTGGATTTGAGTTTTGTGCAGGGTGACAGGCTCAGATCAATTTGCATTTTTCTACACACTTCCTTCCAGTTATGCCAACACCATTTGTTAAATATACTATCTTTTTTCCATTGAATGTTTTGGGACTCTTTGTCAAAAATCAGGTGTTCATAGGTTTTTGGGTTAATGTCTGGATCCTCAATTCTATTCCATTGGTCCACAAGTCTGTTTTGATGCCAGTACCAGGCTGTTTTTATTA